>UBIG03000086.1:0-2500 GCA_900464855.2 Musa schizocarpa
GTAAACCACTTGTAAAAAAAGTTGTAAGAGGGGTATTTTGGTCGCTCTTTAAAGTGATTTGTTAGTGAAAGTTGGGAGCCTCATCAAGATGGCTTCGCAAGTGATGAAATATTTGACCTAACCACTTTACATTGTGGTGTTCCTTGAATATGTAAGTGTTTAATTTTCAACCACTTAATTTCTAGCAAAGAAACTATTCGGGCTTTTCCTATTCTTGACTTTTTACTGAGCTTATTTAGCTAAGTCATCCTTTATCGAATCAAAATTTCACAATAATACGTTTAAATTACTAAACTTATGTGAGTTTTAATACACGTCAAGTACCTCTGTAAATGAATGCCCCAAGCCAAGAAGAAGCAAATCAAGAAGAAGAAAGCTTTAAAAGTGACTTGGGATGACTCAAGTGATTCCAGGAATGAAGAAGTTAAAGGCAGAGGAGGCAATTTTCAGTTACTGGTTTTAGGGAGGAGAGGCATGTGATTTAATTAATGAAGATTTATCTTTCATGAACTTTCTATCGCTTTCAATGAATTATTTGATGAGTGTAGAACTATTAAAGAAGTTCAATCTATTAAAGAAAGAGCATGCCTTACTACAAAATAAGCTTGATAATTCAAATCCCTTCATGCTCTAAGTGTGAACACTTAGAAGTAATAAAAATGAGAATTTGTTACTAAAAAAGAGAACTTAAACAAGTTAAGATCTAAGAGCAAAGGTTTAGACATGATCCTTGCAAACAAGGGCTCACGCGAAAATAGAAGTGGAATTGCTTTTATGAGAGGATCCTTTAACAAAATCCTCTACCACCTTCATTAAAAGGACCCACATTAATGTTTCACCTCATTTGAAATGCAAATTTTGTTATAACCGATATATTGTTTACAAAATGTCCATTTAAGAAAATTAGTCCACATGGTGCTGATAAGGGTTCCTAAAGGAACTATAAATAATCTAATGAAGAATGACAAAATTAGTGGTGATCACTTTTGAGGCACCCAAAATCAAATGGGTACCTAACCATCCTCTTTGTAGATAAAACTCACAAGTTAGAGCAAGAGATGGTATCTTGATATGGATGCTCAAGGCAATGACCGAGATCCATTCTTACTTTCTATGCTCAATAACAAAGAAGAAGGGTAAGTCACCTTCTGGAGACAACAACAAAGGTAAAATCATTGGTAAGGGAACCAGGTAACAAATCAAGCCAAATGACATGTGTTGTTAGTTGATGGATTGAAACATAATTATTTAAGACAGTCAATTATACACATAAAGGTTATATCGTTAGATTTGAATCTAATGTGCTTATTGAAAATCAAAACAACATATCAATGATTGCCTTAAAAACAAAATAATGCTCACGCCATCAACCTGATGAACTTATTAATAATAAAATATCCTTTTTTTCCATTTTTCAATGATGATGCTTTGGCTTTTAGCATAGGAGATTAAAGCCATACAAGTATTAAACTAATATCTAAGATTTTATCTAGAGAGTTAGCACGAGGGATTACCATCATGAAGTTTGTTAAAGACAAAGTGTGATTCTAATAACTAGAAAATAACAAAAAACTAGTCAAATTAAAAAAATTTAATTATCACCATTAGACTAATACAATTGATCCATTAGACTTATATGGACCAATTGACACAATCTTAGTCTAGGAAGAAGCAAGATGACTTTGTAATTTTACATGATCATAGTAGATACACTGGATCTATTTCTTGCCTTGCTATAAGTGATTGTTTCTAAATGTTTCTCTAAATTTTATAAACTTACTCAAAAATGAAAAAAAGGCTTCAAGATTTTATCAATTCAGAGTAATCAATGGCGATCTAAATTACAAAACCGCAGAACTTTCAAATATTTTGTAAATACAAGAGTATATAATAAAAACTTCTCCATTCCGGAGAAACTTAAACAAAACCAAGTAACTTGAAAGAAAACAGAACCCATAAAGAAAACGAAAAAAACCATATAAATAATGTAAGAACCCATTTATTATTATTATTATTATTATTATTATTATTATTATTATTATTATTATTATTATTATTATTATATTATTATTATTATTATTATTATTATTATTATTATTATTATTATTATTATTATTATTATTATTATTATTATTATTATTTATTATTATTATTATTATTATTATTATTATTATTATTATTATTATTATTATTATTATTATTATTATTATTATTATTATTATTATTATTATTATTATTATTATTATTATTATTATTATTATTATTATTATTATTATTTATTATTATTATTATTATTATTATTATTATTATTATTATTATTATTATTATTATTATTATTATTATTATTATTATTATTATTATTATTATTATTATTATTATTATTTATTATTATTATTATTATTATTATTATTATTATTATTATTATTATTATTATTATTATTATTATTATTATTATTATTATTATTATTATTATTATTATTATTATTATTATTATTATTAT
>UBIG03000086.1:25000-64125 GCA_900464855.2 Musa schizocarpa
ATTATTATTATTATTATTATTATTATTATTATTATTATTATTATTATTATTATTATTATTATTATTATTATTATTATTATTATTATTATTATTATTATTATTATTATTATTATTATTTATTATTATTATTATTATTATTATTATTATTATTATTATTATTATTATTATTATTATTATTATTATTATTATTATTATTTATTATTATTATTATTATTATTATTATTATTATTATTATTATTATTATTATTATTATTATTATTATTATTATTATTATTATTATTATTATTATTTATTATTATTATTATTATTATTATTATTATTATTATTATTATTATTATTATTATTATTATTATTATTATTATTATTATTATTATTATTATTATTATTATTATTATTATTATTATTATTATTATTATTATTATTATTATTATTATTATTATTATTATTATTATTATTATTATTATTATTATTATTATTATTATTATTATTATTATTATTATTATTATTATTATTATTATTATTATTATTATTATTATTATTATTATTATTATTATTATTATTATTATTATTATTATTATTATTATTATTATTATTATTATTATTATTATTATTATTATTATTATTATTATTATTATTATTATTATTATTATTATTATTATTATTATTATTATTATTATTATTATTATTATTATTATTATTATTATTATTATTATTATTATTATTATTATTATTATTATTATTATTATTATTATTATTATTATTATTATTATTATTATTATTATTATTATTATTATTATTATTATTATTATTATTATTATTATTATTATTATTATTATTATTATTATTATTATTATTATTATTATTATTATTATTATTATTATTATTATTATTATTATTATTATTATTATTATTATTATTATTATTATTATTATTATTATTATTATTATTATTATTATTATTATTATTATTATTATTATTATTATTATTATTATTATTATTAACATTATTATTATATTATTACGCATGGCATACACATATTATTATATGGTTACGTATTATTATTATTATTACATGTATTATTATTATTATTATTATTGGTTATTATTACGCATATTAATATTACACATACGTATTATTATTAACATTATGATATAGTGATATTAACATTATTATTATTACGCATATTATCCATATACATACGTATACGTTATATTACATCATGCACACATATTATTGTTATTACGTATTATGCCATTATTATTACACATACATGCATGGTTATTATTACAACATAAAAACAATAAAATATATATATATATACAAATATATATATATATATATATATATATATATATATATATATATATATATATATATATACATATGCAGCAGCAGCATATATATATATATACATATATACATGTATATTACATATATTTAAATACATACATATATATATATACATATATATATATATATATATATATATAAATTGTTGAATCTCGGATTTTGATGATGTAGTCAATTGATGGGTTAATTGATCTAATCTATATTATTGAGTTAAGTTTGCAAAATTAATTTTTATAACTTGGAGACATAATGCAACTTTACCGGAGTTAAGTTCGATGGGTGTTCAAGAGTCCGTTGAAAGTCCGAAGAATCGTCGGAAGTGCTACTGGAACCAATCGAGAAAGAATCAATGACTTACCGAAGTTTTCGGAAGTTTGTCGGAAAGATCGTCGGAGGTTCGCGGAGATTACTGAGAAGTTTCAGATACTAGCTAAAGACTCGTTGAACTCGCTAGAAGACTAGGAGCCTGTTGAGAGTCCGTCGGAAGAAATCGTAGGGTGTATCGATAGTCCACCGGAAGTTCTCCGGAAATCTCGCTGGAAGGAAACTTGACGTTGCCGGTTAAAAATTTGCCTCGGGCTATGTCTTAATTTCATAATTTTTATATAATTTGGATTAGGATTAAGGGTTAATCCTATAACCCGGTTAGGAGCCAATTGGGCCCTAGTTTGTATTGGTTTTGGTGAAGTTTGGAGCCCAACCAATGAGCTGGAACAGTCCAGGCGGTGGCACCGTCGGACTAGGTGGTGGCTCTGCCCAAAACCCGATAGGTTCGGCGGTGGCACCGCTATTACACTGTTAGTGTCACACTAACAAGCGGTGGCACTGCCAGCACCAAGAAACCCAAAAGTAATTCAAATTTGAATCCTCTTAGGGCCTATAAATACCCCTCAATTCTCAACAGAAGTAACACTTTTTTGAGAAGTTAGAAAGTGAGAAAAAGCTCTAGCAAAGTCTTGTTTTCAATAGCTTAAGTTTTTACCTCCCTCTTTCTCTTTAAAAAAAATATGTAAGAGTGTGAACCACTTGTAAGATAGTTGTAAGAGGGGTATTTGGTCATTCCCCTTCAAAGTGATTTGCTAGTGGAAGTTGTGTGCCTCATCGAAGAAGGCTTCGAAAGTGGATGTAGGTCATTTAACCGAACCACTATACATCGTGGTGTTCCTTGAATGTTTGAGTGTTTAATTTTCTGAACCATTTCTCTACTTAGTTGCAAATCGTTCAGGTTTCATCTCCCTACTCTTAACTACCTTTACTCGAGCTATTTTAGCTAAGTCATCCTTCGTCGAATCGAAATCTCTACACATTTATGAAATCAATTTCAAACTTACAAGTTTTAATCCGCTGCACTAATTCACCCCCCCCTCCCTCTCTTAGTACTACTCCGATCCTAACAATTGGTATCAGAGCAAGGCTCACTCTCATATTTGGTTTAATACCCAAGAGAGATTGCTTACTCCAGCATGCAAGAGGGTCACTCTATTACACGTCCGCCTATGTTTAATGGGTCGGATTACACGTATTGGAAGACTTGTTTGAGGATCTTCCTTATTTTCATGGATTTTGAGCTTTGAAATATTATCAAAAATGGATTTAAAAAATCTCCTCTTCCGATGAGCGAATTGGATGAATCGGAGAAGAAGGTTTTTGCTTTAAATGCAAAGGCTATGAATGCCTTCTTTTGTGCACCTGACAAAAATAAATTTAATCACGTTTCGATTTATGATTCGGCTTTTGATATTTGGAGAACTCTTAATGTCACTCATGAAGGTACTAGCCGAGTGAAAGAGTCCAAAATCAACATTCTTGTGCATTCTTACGAACTTTTCCGAATGAAACCAAGTGAGTCAATCGGAGACATGTACACCCATTTCACGGATGTCATCAATGGACTCAAAGCTCTTGGTAAAGGTTTTCTAACTTTGAACTAGTAACTAAAATTTTAAGATCCCTTCCAAAGAGTTGGGATCCAAAAGTTACGGCCATTCAAGAGGCTAAGGACCTTAAAACATTTCCTCTTGAAGAACTTATTGGGTCTTTAATAACCAACGTAATGACATGCCATACTTATGAAGAGCTCGAGAACCCCCTTCCAAAGAATATGAAGGATATGGCACTTAAAACACAAGAAGACTACTTGAAAGGAATATCAAGTGATGAGGACAATGATGATGACATTACACTTTTAACTCAAAAATTTTAAAAATTTATAAGAAAGAACAAATTTAAAAATGACACCAAAAATAAACTTGAACATAAAAGGACCAAGTAATATACTACGAATGCAAGAAGTTGGGGCACTTCAAAAATGAATGCCCCCAAGCCAAGAAGAAGCAACCGAAGAAGAAGAAAGCTTTAAAAGCGACTTGGGACGACTCAAGTGATTCTGAGAATGAATAAGCTAGTAATAAAGAGGAGGCAAACTTCATGCTAATTGCTTTAGGAGGAGAGATATGTGATTTAATTAATGAAGATTTATCTTTCGATGAACTTTTTATCGCTTTTCATGAATTATTTGATGAGTGTATAACTATTAGTAAGAAGTTCAATCTATTAAAGAAAGAGCATGCCTTATTACAAAATAAGCTTGATAGTCTTCAAACTCCTCTATGCTCTAAGTGTGAACACTTAGAAGTAATAAAAAATGAGAATTTGCTACTTAAGGAGACCTTAAACAAGTTTAAGGTCGATAGCAAAGGCTTGGACATGATCCTTGCAAATAAGGGTCACGTCGCAAATAGAAGTGGAATTGGTTTTGTGAGAGGATCTCACCAAAATCCTGCCACCTTCATTAAAGGACCCACATTACATGTTTCACCTCATTTGAAATGCAACTTTTGTTGTAAATCCGGACATATTGTTTACAAATGTTTATTTAAGAAAATTAGTCCACATAAGTTGATATGGGTTCCTAAAGGAACTATAAATAATTCCATGATGAATGATAAAATTAATAGATCAATTTTTGAGACACCCAAAATCAAATGGGTAACTAAAAACCATCGTCTTTTGTAGACAAACTCACAAACTAGGAGCAAGAGATGGTATCTTGATAGTGGATGCTCAAGGCACATGACCGGAGATCTATCTCATTTCTCTATGCTCACTAGCAAAGAAGAAGGGTATGTCATCTTCGGAGATAACAACAAAGATAAAATCATTGGCAAGGGAACCATAGGTAACAAATCAAGTTTTTCGATTGATGATGTGTTGCTAGTTGATGGATTGAAACATAATCTCTTAAGCATTAGTCAATTATGCGATAAAGGTTACATTGTTAGATTCGGATCTAATGTGTACATTATTGAAAAACCAAACAATAACATATCAATGATTGCCTTAAAATAAAATAATGTCTACGTCATCAACCTTGATGAACTTAGTAATGAAATATGCTTTTTCGCTTTAAATGATGATGCTTGGCTTTGGCATACGAGATTAGGCCATGCAAGTATGAAACTAATATCTAAGATTTCATCTAGAGAGTTAGTACGAGGGATTCCCAATATGAAGTTTGTTAAGGACAAAGTGTGTGATTCTTGTCAACTAGGAAAATAAATAAAAACTAGTTTCAAACTAAAAAATCAAATTAGCACCACTAAACCATTGCAATTGATCAATTTGGACTTATTTGGACCAATTGACACAACGAGTCTAGGAGAAAGCAAATATGCCTTCGTAATTGTAGATAAATATAGTAGATACACTTGGACCTATTTCTTGCCTCACAAACGTGATTATTTCAAATATTTCTCTAAATTTTGTAAACTTACTCAAAACGAAAAAGGCTTCATGATTTTATCAATTCGGAGTGATCACGGTGGCGAATTTCAAAATCGTAACTTTCAAAGTTTTTGTGAATCCAATGCATATAACCACAACTTCTCCACTCCGAGAAATCCTTAACAAAATAGGGTAGTTGAAAGAGAAAATAAAAATTTATAAGAAATGACAAGAACCATGTTAAATGAACACAGTCTACCTAAGTATTTTTAGGCTGAAGTCGTTAATACAACTTGCTATGTCATGAATAGGGTTCTAATAAGACAATCTCTATCAAAAACTCCCTATAAATTATGAAATAACAAAAAACCAAATGTTTCTTATTTTAAAGTTTTTGATTGCAAATGCTTTATTTTGAATAAAAAGGATGTCTTAGGAAAATTTGATGCTAAATCTGATGAAGGCATCTTTCTTGGTTACTCTTCCGTTTCTAAGGTTTTTTGTGTTTTTAACAAAAGAACCTTACTTATAGAAGAGTCTATTCATGTAGTTTTTAATGAAATTTTTGAGTTAAAGAAAAATGATTTTGATAATGATCTTGGTTTTAATAATTTAAATTTAAATGAACCCCCTCCTCAAAATAGCAACTTGGATTTTTGTGTTAATACCGCCTTCCTTTCTCAAATTGAACCTAAATGCATTGATGAAGCCTTGAAAGATGATTCATGGGTTATTGCAATGCAAGAGGAATTGAACCAATTTGAGAGGAATGAGGTATGCATTGAAAGATGATTCATGGGTTTTTGTTCCTAGACCTAGTGACCATTTAGTCATTGGTACTAAATGGATCTTTAGAAACAAGCAATATGAATGCGGTATCATGGTTAGAAATATGGCTAGACTAGTGGCCAAAGGTTTCAACCAAGACGAAGGTATTGACTATGAAGAGATCTTCGCTCCTGTGGAAAGATTAGAAGCCATTAGGATGCTCCTTGCCTATGCTAGTAGTAATGATTTTAAACTATTTCAAATGGATGTCAAAAGTGTTTTCTTGAATGGTTTTATTTCCGAAGAAGTGTATGTTGAACAACCTCCTGGATTTAAAAATTCTCTTCTTCCTAATTATGTATTTAAATTGACTAAGACTCTCTATGGCTTAAAACAAGCTCCTAGAGCTTGGTATGAAAGACTTAGTTCATTTCTTATTTTAAATAATTTTACAAAAGGCAAGGTTGATACTATATTGTTTATCAAACATTTTGAAAATAATTTTCTTATTGTTCAAATTTATGTTGACAATATTATTTTTTGTTCTTCGGATGAATCACTATATGAATCATTTGCCAAGTGTATGAGTCATGAATTTGAAATGTGCCTAATAGGAGAATTAACCTTCTTTCTAGGATTGCAAATTAAACAACTTAGTAATGGTATATTTCTAAATCAATCTAAATATACATTAGAATTGTTAAAATGATTTAACATGGATGGTTCAAAAGCTATAAACACTCCTATTAGTACTTCCACTAAGTTAGACATGGATGAAAGTGGTGAAAACTTTGATAAAAAAATATATAGGGGAATGATTGGTAGTTTACTTTACCTCACCATAACTAGACCGGATATCATGTTTAGTGTAGGACATTGTGTTAGGTTTCAAGCTAATCCTAAATTGTCTCATCTTAAAAGTGTTAAAAGAATCCTTAGATATCTTAAAGGAACTCCTAATTTAGGATTATGGTATCCAAAATCCAATAATTTTGATTTAATAGCTTATGCAGATGTCGATTTTAGCGGATGTAGGATAGATAGAAAAAGCACATCCAGAATATGTCAATTTTTAGGACATGCACTTGTTTCTTGGACTTCCAAGAAATAAAATTCGGTTGCACTATCTATGGCAGAAGCCGAATACATAGCTGCAAATGTTGTGCACAAGTTGTTTGGATGAAAAATACGTTGGAAGACTATAAAATTTACTTAAAGAACATTCCCATAAAATGTGATAATACAAGTGATATTTGTCTAATCAAAAATCCAATTCAACACTCTAGAACTAAGTATATTGACATTAGGCATCACTTTATACGAGATCATGTCAATAATAATAATATCATTCTAGAATTTATTGATACAAAGCATCAATTAGCAGATATTTTCACAAAAGCCTTAAATGAAGATCAATTTGACTTTATTAGAAGTGAATTAGGCATGTTGAATTGTCCTTGTGAATGAGCTTGATTGTATATATTTTTCAAAAAAAATTATCGTCTTTTCGGTTTTCGTGGATTTGACTTCTTTCTTTTTGATTTTGAATGACATCTTAAAGAGTGATCTAAGACACTATCCTATCTTAAATCAAACACATTAAAACTTCTGAAACAAAAATAAAAAAAAATAATAATTTTTTAACGTGCCAGTAGTGGCACCACTAGAACCGGCGGTAGCACCGCCTGGGCGCTTGGTCCCCAGGCGGTGGCACCGCCCAAGAACCCCCTTATAAAGAGGGTTAGCTGTGGAACTGCCTCCAACCCAAGAGCACCCTCTCTAGCACTCTCACAAAGCCCTCTAAACCTCTCTCAACCTCATTCTAAGCCTCTAGAAGCCTAAGGGAGGGGTTCTTCTTGGATCAAGCTCTCTAACTCCCAAGGAAACTTATATAAGGTAAGATCTGAAATTTTTTCTCTCATTATTTAGCCTATTCTTTAAAGTTCTCTCTTAATCTATCATCATGATTAGATATGGCTCCTAAGAGATCATCAAGTACCAAAGGGAAAAGAGTGGAAGGAGATTCCTATAACCAAATCCTCTTTAGATCTAATGAAGTAGCCCTTAGATATCCAAATTTCGAAACAAGAACAATACATAAGGGCAAACATGTTGATCTAGATGAACTTGGAAACCTAGAACCCATTAGATGGTTAACAAATTTAGATGTCTTATCTATCTTACAAATCAATGAACCAATTTACCCTAGGTTGGTTAGGTTATTTTACTCAAACTTAAGTGTGGACAATGATAGCTTAACTATCTATCTCTTAGGAATACAAATTCGAATTTTTGATAGCACTATATATGAGTTAATTGGAATTACCGAAAAGGATAAGGGTTATTATTTTAGAAGTAAATGAGATATTAATGCAATCGGAGCAACTTACTCTGAAGCTTTAGAAACTGTTTTTGCAAATCCGAACCTAGACATAATTCTCAAAAGTTGCGAGCACTTGTTGCCCTTTAACTCTAAATTTTTTCATCACAATAAGCATCCTACTTCCTAAACAATTTCATCATGATGAGATTAGTCAAATAGAGTTAAGTACTATGTATTGGATTATGACCGGCCAAAATAATTATTTTGGATACTTAATCCGGCAACATATGCAGGACATAATAGCTAAAGACTCAATGCTACCGTATGGGGGGTTAGTCACTCGATTAATGCTTGCTTATAATATTTGTATCTCACCCGATAAAGAAATAATCTAAGTTGATCGATTTAACAGTATCAACAGAAACCTACTCAAGAGACTTAGGTGTTCTTTTGGCAATGATATATGGATTAGGCAACCTAGAAGGACTGATCCAGTTCTCCCACCAGTAGAACACCCCAAAACACCCATTTTTAAGAGAAATGAATCTCCTCCTCCTAGTCCCTTTGGTGCAGCACCTTTAGAACCAGCTCCTACTTCATCTTCTGAAGATCTCATCATGGCAAAATTAAATCAAATTAAATCACAACATGAGCAACTCAAATCACAACAAGAGCAAATCCAATTATAGTAAGTTGAAATTTTGAGGGAACTACGATAGATGAACCAGAAGATAGATGTCATGTATAGGAACTCTGAAATTCCTCCTAAGGAATAATCGTTGTGTTAAACCTTTCTTATTATTGTACACCTCTATGCTACCTTGACATAGATTTGACATTATTCTAGTATATGATGTTGGATGTTTCTTTCCAAAATTTTGTCAATATTTTGATGGCACCTTTATGTTATTTTGGATGATTTGATGTCTTCCTTGAATGGTTGATCTTAATGCTAAGTTGAAGCTTTGTCAATTTTGACATCTCCTTTTCAAGATTTTTTTCTTATGAGATGATTTTATGAATAACTTCAATGATCACGGGTTTTATGGTTGAAAACTCATCTCCTTTTTGTTGATGACAAAAGGGGAGAAGAATGTACAAAAGATTGATGACTTGTGCAAATATGAAATTAGCATGACTTATATGTATCGTATTGCAATAGCTTATATGTTGTATAATGCAAAGAAAAATGTCTTGTATGTGTTATATTCCTTAAAAGCATCGCAAAACTTTTTTGAGCATATCGCATATGAAAGTTTTTAGATTGGTTGTCGTATCATATTTATCATTTTTTTATATATATGATAAGCAATCATCTCATGATCATATGAAATCATGCCTTGCATTTATATGAGATCCATGTTGAAATTTTTAAATTTTTTTTTATCGAAATGAAAATTATCTTTTATCATTCAGCTTGAAAATAATTTTTATGCCTTGAAATTATGAGAAATACGAAGTTTCATGTTTGCTCATGTTTATTAAGAATAACGATAAGTTCAAAGGATAGTACTTATCGATTTAGACTTGAATTCAAAGAGATTGAATTCAAGTTTTTTTATCTTCTCATAATATAGCATATAGATAGGGGGAGTTATGATTAACTCCGTCATCAATTGATTGTCATCATCAAAAAGGGGGAGATTGTTAAATCTCAGATTTTGATGATGAAGTCAATTGATGGTTAATTAATCTAATCCATATTATTGAGTTAAGTGTGCAGGATTAACTACGATAGCTCGAAGATATAAAGCAAGTTTACCGGAGTCAAGTTCGATGGGTGTTTGAGAGTCCATCGAAAGTCTAAAGAATCATCGGAAGTGCTGCCGGAACCAACCGAGAAAGAATCAGAGACTTGCTTAAGTTTTCAGAAGTTCGACAGAAAGATCATCGGAGGTTCGCGGAGATCACCGAGAAAGTTCGGATACTTGCCAAAGACTCGTTGAACTCGCCATAAGACCGGGAGCCTATTGGGAGTCCATCGGAAGAAATCCGAGGGTGTATCGGAAGTCCACCGGAAGTTTGCAAGAAAGCTCGTCGGAAGAAAACTCGACATTGCCAGTTAAAAAATTGCTTAGGGCTATGTCTTCATTTCATAGTTTGTATATAATTTGGATTAGGATTAAGGGTTAATCCTATAACCCGGTTAGGGGCCAATTGGGCCCGAGTTTGAACTGGTTTGAGCCAAGTTTAGAGCCCAACCAGTGAGCTGGAACAGTCCAGGCAGTGGCACCGCCCAAAACCCGAGAGGTCCGACGGTGGCACCGCCAGTACACTATCAGTGTCAGACACTGACAGGCAGTGGCACTGCCACTGACAGTCAGTGGCACTGCTAGCACCGGGAAACTCAAATGTAATTCAAATTTGAAGCCCAAATTTGAACCCTCTTGGGGCCTATAAATATCCCTCAATTCTCAGTAGAGATAACACATTCTTGAGAAGTTAGAAAGTGAGAAAAAGCTATAGCAAATTCTTATTTTCAATAGCATAAGTGTTCACCTCCCTCTTTCTCTTTGGAAAAAATCTGTAAGAGTATGAACCAATTGTAAGAAGGTTGTGTTTGGTCCTTCCCATTCAAAATGATTTGCTAGTGGATGTTAGGAGCCTCATCGAAGACGACTTTGAAAGTGGATGTAGGTCATTTGACCGAACCACTATACATCGTGGTGTTCCTTGAATGTGTGAGTGTTTAATTTTCGGAACCATTTCTCTACTTAGCTGCAAATCGTTCGGTTCTCATCTCCCTACTCTTGACTACCTTTACTCGAGCTATTTTAACTAAGTCATCCTTCGTCGAATCGAAATCTCTACAAATTTACGAAATCGATTTCAAACTTACGAGTTTTAATCCGCTGCACTAATTCACCCCCACCTATTAGTGTCGCTTCGATCCTAACATATATATATATATATACATGTATATGTATATGTATATGTATATAAACATGTATATATACATATACATATACATATACATATATATATATATACATACATACATGTATATATATATATATACATACATGTATATATATGTATATATACATACATATACATGTATATATACATATATATACATACATGTATATATATTTATATACATATACATGTATATACATGTATATACATATATATACATATATATATATATATATATATACATACATATATATACATACATATATATACATATATATACATACATATATATACATATATATATATATATATATATATATATATATATATATATATATATACATATATATACATATATATATGTAGTGTGTGTGTGAAACTTGAAAGCGTATTCGTAAGCGCAGTAGAAATAATAAATCAGTTTGCAATAAAAATAAAAAACTCAAAGTAAATGCAAACTAGATTTATAGTGGTTCGATCGTCATGATCTACATCCACTCCCGATTTCTTTTCGATTTATAGTGGTTCGATCGTCGTGACCTACATCCACTCCCGATTTCTCTTCGATTTATAATGGTTTGATCGTCATAACCTATATACACTCTTGATTTCTCTTCACTTGAGGCCCCCGGCTTTCACTTTTGATCTTCCTTCAATAGGCGATGATTAACTACCCTATTACACTCCTCCTTTTGATAGGCTCAGGAGAACCTTTACAATCTCTCTTTCATAAACCCCACTTCTCCCTTTAGACGAACCTCTAAATACTAGGAAGAAGTGATCCTACACTTTAAGAGATATTATAACCTTTCTTTCTCAAGAATATTTTCCCCCTTTCTACTCAATTCATGCTTATCCATGCAGGAATAGCTGGGGTATTTATAGACCCCAAATGGTTTCAAAATTTGAGCCATAAAATATCTCATCCCGGGTTTCCTGGGTCTTGGCGGTACCATTGCCTATGTAGGGCGGTACTATCGCCTGTAGCACTAACACTAGGTGGTACCACCACCTGACAGTCTGGGAGACTATGTTTGGGCGATACCACCATCCAGACTAGTGGTACTATTGCTTGACACTGGGTGATACCACGCTTGACATAGTCTCGGAAACTATGTCTTAAAGACTGAACCTGTCGCGGTACCACTGTATAACCCAACTTTTGGGTCACTGAATGAGCCTTTCTCTTAGCCCGAAATAGTCCCAACATAGGCCCAATTGGCTCCTAATTGAGTTGGCATGGTTACACCCGAAATCAACTCAATTAGACACCTAAACTACTTCGATGGACCAACGGTGCCACTGCTTGACCCAACTTTTAGGTCACTGAATGGGTCTTTCTCTTAGCCCAAAACAACTCCAACATAGGTCCAATTGGCTCCTAATTAAGTTGGTATAGTTATATCCGAAATTAACTCAGTTAGCCCTCTAAACTACTTCGATCTAGACAAATTATTACAAGCAAGAATACTAAGTTGTCCGGCATGTTATTGGTTCATCCAATCCTTTGTCCGAACCTTTGGTGCATTATCCTCTCTTATAGCGTATTAACTAATCGACATGTTGACCTTCGTAATAACCTGATCTCCTTGGTGTAATGCCTTATTCTTCTAGCCCAATGCTCGAATTCATAGCACGAAGCCTTCTACCGACATGTCGACCTTCCTTCGATCCGACGTTTAATCTTCTGAAATGTTCTATTTTGGCCCAACTTTTGATTATTTCTATTTTAATTGTCTCTTCATGATCGAAGCTAGTCATACATCACTCAAAATGTATATTAGATCACTAACTCATCAATTGATTTCATCATAAAAATATGAGATTCAACAATCTCCCCCTTTTTTACGATGACAATCAATTAATGATGAAGTTTAAACTAAACTCCCTCTATCAATATGCCATATTGATAGAACCTTTAAATTGATGATGGCAATCAATCGACCGAGTCGAGACTAAGAGGGGGGTGGGGGGTTGAATTAGTACTTACGATAAAAACGTTAACGATTCAAAAACTCTCATTCGATAAAATCGTATCGAAAAGATGCTCGTGCTAGTCATAGATGCCCTATAAGCCAATCACGTGAGTGATGACACATGTGACTTGACACACAATATTTTTTCTTATTATATTATTTGACATTTTATCACTTTATATTACCTATTACTTGAATATATTGTGATGCCCATGGATCTGTGCAATGAAAATCAGATTATGATGAGATCACGATAATGAGACCGATTCGCTTTTAAACACAGATCCTAAATAATCCCGGTCATAGGTTACTCGAGTGGGACATCGAGATAACCAGATAGATTGATGTGCTGTATACCCGTCCATATGATGGATGTAGTTGGTCTCATAGCTACTCATGTGGGGATACTAGAGATACAATACAGGTGCTCATTAGAGAATGAGTTCACTTATTGATCCGCTTACGGAATGCTAGATGGTTGATGATGCCTTATTGTCAAACAACGATTTTGTAGTCCTAGTGGTGTATCTAGTCCTTAGACTTGAGACACCAAGGATGTCCTGTATGAGTAATTCATTCTTTGATACCAGACTTATAGGTCTGGAGGTTCCATATCTAGCATAGCTGGCCATCGGGAGTGATAACCAACCTTACAAGGACTATTGAGTGTCGATAGAGGATCATCCACTTTCGGTATCATGAGAGGAATATCCCATGTATTCTTGCTCAGACAAATCCTTGGCCAGGGTCATTTAGATTGAGAGAGAAAAAGTTCTCAAAGAGAATCCGATTAGAGCGAGACTCGAGCAGAAACCATATGGGTCTGACAGCACCATGCCCGGTATATGGTCTCTAGGATATTAGATGGATGAGGGACTATAGGTACATGATAACTGAGGATAGACAAGTACAATAAATTGGATTACCTTATATCATCTTGTTACGACCTTAGCTAGAATTGCCTAAGGCGTGAGGCACCCTTGTGGCAAAGACGCGAACTTAGCTTGCGTTGCCTAACTCGCGCTTGGCCATTACAATTTGCGTCTGCAAAGATCAGCCCACTTGCAACCTCTCGCAGGTCCCGAAGGACCTGTAAAAAGAGAAAGTTGATTAGTTCGAAGAATGAGCGACGGACAAGTCCCGACATCTCGCGAAAAGGGGAAGCTTTATAAGAAATTCAGCGAGTACCTTGCGTGCACAAGAGAAAAGAGGGAGAGAGGGAAAACAAGGACTTTAGAAGGTTGAACGAATAGTTTCAAGTCCACAAACAGCTGCTCACCGGGTGCCGGGCACGACAACAAGTTCCCGTCAAGGTAACATGCGAACTTGCGAAAGATTGTTCAACGCCCGACACTATACCGAAGCCCTATTCAGCCTTGTGCCACCCTGGTGGTTCCAAGGGGCTGAGATGGCTGATATTTTGTGAGCGAAGGCGAACTACAGAAAATAGCTCGTGGCACACGAAAACAAAGCTGGTTTGGGCGGTTTTGCTCGGTTCGATGAGTGGTCGCTTTGTAACGCTGTAACATGTTCGAACTTACATTTTTACAAGCAAAATGACTCAAAACCAAGACAAAACATATTGTCAAGCAGCTGTACATGTAGATGAGAGTGACGAATGATTCATTAAACAGAGTTATTGCGGGTGCGTGATGACTATTCGTGATATTCTCCCCCACTTAAACTGTCGATGCCCTTGTCGACACTTGTTGGTAGTTGTTGATAATTATTTCTTCATGTCGTAGGGTGTCTTTGGGCTCCCAAGTGGCTTCAGTTCGGGGAAGCTTTCGCCACTTCACCAAGTACTTGGTCTTCTCAACTCCATTGGGTAGCTTTATCTTACGATCCGCTAAAATGGTTTCAACTCACTTCTCGTAGGAGACTTTAGCGGGGGGTAGCCGAGTTGGAACACTTTAGAAAGCATCTTGAGGATCCGAGTGGTAGGCTTTTAGATTGCTGGCGTGAAGAACATTGTGAATTTTGAACCACGCCAGCAACTGCAACTTGTAGGAGACGTTGCCTACCCTACTGATAATTAGGAAGGGCCCTTCATACTTGTGCACCAATCCTTTGTGGACTTTGTTCATAAAGAATTGGAGTGATGCTGGTTGGAGCTTTACCAACACCAAATTGTCGACCTTGAACTCTTGCGGTTGTCTTCCCAAGTTTGCCCACTTCTTCATCCTTTTTGTTGCCTTTTCCAAGTAAGCCCACACAATATCTGCATTTCGGTGCCACTCCTTAGCGAAGTGGTAGGCTGACGGACTACTCCCAGTATACTTGATTGCCATGGTGTGAGGAGTTGACAGTTGTTGTCCTGTAATGATCTTGAAGGGGCTTTTATTGGACGTAGAGCTCCACTACAAGTTGTAGGAGAATTTGGCAATGTCCAACAACTTCACCCAATCTCATTGGCTGGCACTCACGTAGTGCCGAAGATATTGCTCCATGAGCGAGTTTATCCTCTCGGTTTGGCCATCCATCTGGGGGTGGAGGCTTGTGGAGAAGTATAACTTGGATCCCAACAATTTGAATAGTTCGGTCCAGAATCATCCTAGGAACCGAGCATCTCGATCACTGATGATATTGTGCGGGACTCCTTAATACTTCACCACATCCTTCATCATCAGCTTGGCCGCCTCCTCTGCTGAACAGTGTAGGGGAGCAACAATGAAAGTTGCATACTTTGAAAATCGATCGACTACCATGAGTATCGATCCGAGTCTCCTACTAGTGGCAAGCTTGATATGAAGTCCAAGGAAATGCTCTCCCACAGCCTTTCTAGTATAGGCAACGGCTCCAAAAGTCCCACCGGCTTCCGTTGCTCCGCCTTATCTTATTGGCAAGTGAGGCATGTTCAAACATATTCCTACACATCAGTCCCCATCTTCAGTTAGTAGAAGGCCCTCTCCATGAGAGCCAACGTTCGGTGAATACCTGGGTGTCTAACCGAAAGGGAATAGTAACATTCTCTTAAGAGTTCACGCCTCAAATTGTCCACTCGAGGAACATAAACCCTATTCCCTTTTGTATAAACGAGTCCCTCTTGGACCCAAAATCGTCGTGCCTTGCCTTCTTTGATGAGCTGCATCATGGTAACTGCTTGGGGATCACTATACAGTCCATCCCTGATCTTGGAAAGGAAGTTGGAGTGCAACTGACTTGCTTGGCCTCTACCCTCCAATTGTATGGCATTCATGCGCTCCACTTTCTGACTCAATGCATTGGCTATGACATTTGTCTTTCCAGGCTTATACTCCATTGTCATATCAAATTTAGCCAGGAAGTCCTGTCATCGTGCTTGCTTTGGAAAAAGTTTCTTTTACGTTTGGAAATAGCTCAGAGCGATGTTGTCTGTCCTTAGCATAAATCGCGATCTGAGAAGGTAGTGTCGCCAAACTCATAGACAATGGATCACCGCTGTCATCTCCTTCTCATGCACTGGATACCGTCGCTCGGTCTCGTTAAGCTTGCAGCTCTTATAGGCCACCAGATGACCCTCCTGCATGAGTATTCCCCCAATAGCGAAGTCTAAAGCATTTGTATGGATTTCAAAAGGCTCTCCATAGTGTGGCAATTTGAGCACCGGTTCTTCCAGAACAACAGCCTTCAGATCTTAGAATGCTAGTTTACATTTGTCAGACCACTTCCAAGGCTGCTCCTTCTTCAGCAACTCCTTCAATGGAGTTGCACGCTTCGAATACCCCGCTATAAAGCATCAATAGTAGTTGACGAAACCAAAGAAGGATCTCAACTCTGGCACCTTCTTTGGAGTTCGCCATTCTGCAACCGTTTGCACTTTTGATTTGTCCATCCGAATAGAGCCATCACTGATTCGATGCCCCAAGAATAAGATCTCTGTTTTATTACGAACAAACTTTGAAATGGGATGTTTGATGTAGTGCTTATGTATGTTCGTTTCTTTTGGTATGTTCATGCTTTGCACAGCATGTAGAGGGACGACCGAAGGCTTAATAGTCCCATTTTAGTTTGGTTTGGTGGTAGCTTTAGGCTTGTAAATAAAGGTTGTGTCATGTAGACACTTATGAGAGATTTTTGGTCTATAATGGACCATTTTGACCCTCTGTTGTGCAACTGTTTAGAGCTTGTAAAGTCTATTTGTAATATGCATTGTCTATGAAGTGTTTCATGGAATGTTTGCTTATGGATCCCGAGTGAGGCATTTTCTCTAATCCGTTTTCTCTTTTGTGGGTCCTAAGGGACCATGGGAGGCTTCGGGAAGGCTGACCTTTGTGGACGGACACGCAAGGGTGTCGCACAACTTAGGCAAAACCAGCTAAATCCGTGACAGATGGTATCAGAGCAGGACAAGCACTCATAGAAACACTTAGCATGCAAACGTGGGGGACCTAACGGGTCTGCATTGAGGGCAGTCAGCACATGCATGACCGTTTGGGAGAAAACGAGCATGGAGATGTAGGGAAAAGGAGTCGCTCAGAGGAGCGAGCATCTGAGATTGGCATTCAGAGGAATAGCCAACTCTTCGTGCAAGAGGCACCACGAGAACATGCAAGCTTGGAAGAATGCGAAGTGCACAAAGGTTGGGATGGTTGAGTTTGAGCTATGGCTCAATGTTGACATCTATACTTGATGGTGCTCAAGGCAAGCGAGGCACTTGGTAAAGGATGAGACCATGCAAGGTGGAATGAGTTGCTCAGCGACCGAAAGAGTTGTGCAAAACTCACAGAGGTGAGGGGAATTGCTAACTCAAAGAATTCAGTACTCATACATGAGCTTGTATGCAGATGATGGAATATTCACGGCCATCCTAAGGCGACCGAAACTCAGCACCATGGAGCATTGAAACTTTCTCTTCGGCATGTGAAGGATACGTTCGTAGGAGGCTGAAGTGTGCAACGAGTTCAGCATGTTGCTAGGCCTTGAGTGGTGCAGCGGGGGCTGTATTGATGTGGAGTCATAATCTAGTAAGTGCGTTTGCATGAGGCAGAACAATACACAGTTTGTTCAGCAAATCAGAGTAATCCAAGGGGATGGTGGTCTTCGAAACAAAGAGAGATGTTGCTCCAACGGGATAGTTATTCAGGAAGGATAACTCCAGGCTCTCCAGAGGGAGAATCATGTGGGACGGACCTCACATGTTGAGGAGGAGTACCTCAACAAATAACAACTCCACAAAGCTCAATAAACCGAGCAAGCGACGAGGAGTCATCGCATGATCTCGCTTGAGAGAATATATTAGTGGATGCATTGCGAGATCAAGTGGGGGAGCGACCCAAAGCAACACAAATGAAGGCACATTTGGAGTCGATATGGAGATCGGACTCAAGGGAGGGCTGACCCGTAGAATGGTGGGTGCAAGGGCCACCATCAACTCAATGCAAAAATGAGAAGCGGAGCAACTTGGGTGTAACTTGGCAAAGTACTCAAGTCATATGAATTGAGCCAGTATAGAAGATGGAACATGGAGCGGAGGCACAGGCTTTCCTTGGATAGAGGTCAAGGACATGAACTCTTGCAGAGGCAAGAGTAGGATCATGTTGTTCCATGGGTCCTTCATTCTGACGGAGTGGACTCATTTTGCATGGTGCCAAAGACGAAGGGAGCTTCTGGGCACATGCACCTTATCTCAGAGAAGCATTTGATGGAGGAACTAAGGCGACTCAACTTGCACAGGCGAAGTTAGGTTCAGAAGACCTTAGCACGGGGTAAGAGGATGCCGAGGCAGGTACTTTTAAGGAATATACCACAGTGTTACCATTCAAGTTATCATGAAGGAAGCAGTGTGCAACAGAAATTGTACTGGTAGGGGCAGAGGCCCAGGATCCAGACAATGATGCACTAATTACAGTGAAGTTGGAGGACTTTGGGAGCTACTAGGTGATGGACTGTCCTAGAGCGGTGCTTCATCTAGGTGTGACCCAAGAGTGGGTGGATGAAGGTCGATTTCCAAACGAGCAAACAAAATCGAAGGTGGAAGAGACCCTGCGATGTATTGGCAGAGGCCACATATTGAGGGATCACAATTCGAGTTCATCCCACAAGGATCAGAATGCAATAGAGATGTCACCAGAAGGCGACATGGTGCAACGAATCGTGGTGGAATAGTTCGTGGCAATGCGATACACATGAATGAGTCTCGTGAGGGACTAAATCATACGGAGGTATGATCGAGAGCTACTGGAAGCTCCACTTTGGTGAACAACATGATGGTAAGAAGGGCTATGGATTCAAGGAGTGAAGGCCATGGTACCGCAAAGGCGGGTCTTCCGTGTGTGCATCAAATTTTACATCGGATGAAAGCCTTGGTCATCAGCATATGGAGGCTGTGTTCCACCAAGGGAAAAGTTTGAATACAAGTACCAATGAGTCCTAGGGGAGGGACTTGATAATGCAGAGGTATGATCAAAGCAGCTGGAGAGTTGGACTACTCCAGAGCCCATATTCACTTAAGTGAGCCCGACATATCAGAGGACAAGGTCGAGTAAGCAAACATTGCTACGAAGGAAGCTAAGGAGAACAGAATCGGTGCAAATCCTATAACGTGATGGTAGAGGCCATGCATGGGAGTTGCAGTCTGTCTTTCCATCGACCAAAGGGAGCTACTTGGAGAACACAGAGGTGTTGAAGCAGGGGGTCGAAAGGGGCGAGGAAGCGACGATGAGTCCAAAGGGACTTATCTCTCATAGAGGGAAAGCTAAGTCATTGATCCCTTGCTCTCATGGAGGGAGAGTGCTTGGTCATGAAAGGGGCCAAGGAGATGGAGCATGCAAAGGCAAACTCCAAGTATCGAGATAAGGCTGAAGGGTAAAGGCCAAGGAACTTCGTAAGACCGATATCAACGAGCTTTTCATCAAGATAGCCAAAAGTGAAGGACTTCAGGTTATGCAAGAGTGCACGACCAAGGAACGAAGTAGGCAGTACACGGTGTTGTACCTTTGCTACTCAGTGGAGTAGGCGGTAGGGTTGATGAAGAAGACGGTACAATCCCAGAGGCGACCAAATCTATTAGAGAATTACTCCAAGTTGGGGTGAAAACTTCTTGCATTCCAGAAGTTTGATAGCATTGAGAAGGTGGATCGTAGTAAGTAACTCAACGCAAGGTGTGCAAACACTTCAAGTGCTTCAGAAGTGTGAGTAAAGAGCAAGCGAAGGCTAGTAATCAGCTCGATGCATGGAGTACAACATCGAGGAGGCAGGCGAAGTTGAGTAACCTTTGCCTTCTCAACTCTTAAGAGAATGGGCGAAACCGAGTACCCCAATTCTCTTATCTATCCAGTAGAGGAGCTCTGCACAGGTTCAAAGACCCTTCGAAGATATTAGAAGACAATAGTTATCAAATCCTCACCATTGGTGATCAGTGCTACTGAGAGTAGAGTATCCGCCTCATTTCCCAATAGAATGTCAATTAAAAGCGGAAGTGATGCGAATCTACTTGGAAGTGACAACTAAGTGAAAGAAGTGTCGATGAGCAAATTTTGTGGAGGAAGGACCAAAAACTTTGAAAGTCTACAAGGCGATGCTCATTAAAGCTCCAACAAGCATCCACCTAGTTTAAGCAGCATAAGGCATTTGAGAGACTAGCGCATAGTAAGAATGGTCTTTTCCTTCATTTGGAGGATCCGTAGGAATCAACAATAATCAACATAACTCAGCCAACCCCACACCAGAGTCAGAGTCATTGGTAAGTTGAAGTAGCATGGTGGATCAATGGTTCGACTACTTAAAAACAACAGCTAGGAGCCAAGAGGCACATTGCAACTGGAGCAGAAGATTGAAGACTCAACAAAGGCGAGGAGTTACAGTGTTCACAAAGGCTTTGACGAGGACGTCAAAGGAATAAGTGGGGGAGAATGTCACGGACAAACTTCGAAATGGGATGTTTGATGTAATTCTTATATATGTCCATGTCTTTTAGTATGTTTATGCTTTGCACATCATGTAGACGAACGACCGAAGGCTTAATAGTCCCATTTTAGTTTGGTTTCATGGCAGATTTAGGCTTGTAAATAAAGGTTATGCCATGTGGACACTTGTGAGAGATTTTCAGTTTATAATAGACCATTTTGACCCTCTGTTGCTGTTAGGACTCTAGCTAGGAGAGTCCTAATTGAGAGGGACTGTTAGGACTCTAGCTAGGAGAGTCCTAATTGAGAGGGACTGTTAGGACTCTAGCTAGGAGAGTCCTAATTGAGAGGGATATTCATGTAAAACCTACCTAAGCCGACCCCTATTAAAGAGGTGAAGAGGCCGGCTATGGTTAGGAGATTGTTTCTATGAGAAGAATAAGGAGTTGTAAAGGAATAGGAGTCTTGAGTAGGAGTCATATTAGGAGTTGGTTAGAAGTAGGAGTCTTGAGTAGGAATCCTATTAGGAGTTAGGGTTTAGAAGCTCTATAAATAGTCATGTATTCCTCCTCTTTTCTTAAGCAATAGATGAATCTTTTCTGCAGCCTTTGAGCAGCAACTTGGAGGGAGGAACCCCTATAGAGTTCCAAGGAGGCCGATCCCCTAAAGAGATCAACCCCAAGTTTAGAATCTGCAAGGGTTCTAACACCTGGTATCAGAGCAGCGTTCTTGGCATCTCGCTACCCTTCCACAGCCATCCATTAACCCTCCACAACCGCCCAAAGCAATTCCCATAATTGCTTAAGAGATCGTTGCCAAATTCCACCGTCATTCCACCACCACGAATCATCCTTTGATCTCCCCGTGAATTGCAACAAGTTCTGGTTTTCTACCTTACTGCTGCTGCAATTTAATTATCCCTATCCAAAAATCCAAAAAAAAAAAAAAATTGTTCCTATATTACTGCATAAACTTTTAGTCACAAAGTTTTCATCTATACAACGAAAGATACATTGCAGAATTTCAGCCGCATAGCACTATTTATTTGATCTTGATACTATATTTCCTCTGTCCAAACTTCTACAAAATTTTCTTGATTAAATTGGACATCCTTATTGTCATATAGACAACGATATTACTGTCAATTCTCTCCTCAAATCTCTTAAATTTTTGGTGGAGATTTTGTCAAGAAACCGATGTTTCTTCGACGACAATTCTGCTCTTACAAGACAACACAATTCTGCAGCAAACTTTCACTGATTTCTATCAAACATTTGCTGCCATCCACCACAGATCGAAAACTATCATCCACAGCCCTAAAACTCCACCAAACCACACCCTCAAACTGCACCCAAAAAAGCCACAAAACAAACCTAAACCGCAGCCTACATCTACCAATCCACCAACCCTTTCAACCATCACTTCTCTCAACCTATACATGCCTTTAACCCATCAACAAAAGAGATATCTTAATATCACAGATTTGGAGTCATATACTATGGCATCTGAGGAGACAATCAATGCTAAATTTGATGCATTCGAGGCATGAATGGAGGATAAGATTCGGACTCTCCTTACCAAATCCAGTTTGGGCTGACCACCAAGCCCAAAGAAATCACATCAAGGAGAGAGCTCTAACCAATCACATCATGCCCAAAGAGATGACTTCCAAGATATGGGAGGCTCTATGACCGACCCCAACTATTCGCGCATGAGAGTGGACTTCCCTAGATGGGAAGAAGGAGACCCAATTGGTTGGATCTCGCGTGCGGAGCGATATTTTCGGTACCATAAACTGCGGATGCATCCATGATGGAAATTGCAGCTATACATCTTGAAGGGGATGCCATACAGTGGTTTGACTGGTTTGAACACACATATGGAGTACTTTCATGGCGACAATTCAAAGAAGGACTACTGAACCGCTTCGGACCAACTTATTACGAGAACATTGACGGACAACTAGCAAAGATCCGACAAACCTCCACCATTCAGGAGTACCAAACTAGGTTTGAAAGGTTATCTAATCAAACTCGTGATTGGTCTAAAAAATAGCTATTGGGGACCTTTATTGAGGGCTTAAAGCCGGAGATCCGGGGAGAAGTTAATACGCGACAACCATACACGCTTATGGCAGCCATCTCTTTCGCACGACTTCAAGAGGAGCGATTGAACCATGAAGCCCGAAGGACTAAGATCACTCCTCGACCTACAATACTAAAGCCCTCAGCCCCCCCTACTATCAACCGAGTCCCTGCACCGAAAAGGTTAACAAGAGAAGAACTTCGGGAGCGATCTGCGAAGGGGTTATGTTGGCATTACGACGAACCGTGGAGCCACGAGCATCGCTGTAGAAAAGGGAGACTTCTTATGATTGAACCAGTAGAAGAAGAGGTCATTGAATATCCAAAAAGAGTCTTGAATATAAAATAGAAGATATGGAAGAAGAGCCACAATCGACCGACTTTATGGTACACGCACTAGCCGACTATTCAAACCCACAAACGATGAAAGTTGGAGGCCTTCTCAAACAACAGCCAATTACTGTTCTCATTGACACGGGCAGCACTAATAACTTTCTGAATAGTAAGGTTGCTACTCGGATGGCACTGCATATTGAAGGTTGCAGCAAGTTTGATGTAAAGGTGGCCGATGGCAGAATCCTAATGTGCGACCAAAGATGCCCGCAGGTGAAACTATTACTGCAAGACCAAGAAATTATCACTGATTTCTTCCTCCTACCACTTGATGACTATGAGGCAGTGCTTGGTATAGAATGGCTGACTACACTAGGTGATGTCTCTTGGAACTTTTCTAAATTAATTATGAAATTCTACTATAAAGGCAAACAGATCATCCTACGGGGGAAGCGCGGAAGCAACATTACCACTGTTTCGACCTAACGAATGGAAAAAGTTTTACACTAGGTAAATGGTGGCTTTTTGATGCACCTTCAATAGCAACCAGAGGGAAAGAAAATAGAAATTGAAGATCAAAATCTTGCCCAATTGCTTACTGAATTTGCCGACATTTTTACTGAACATCGAATTCCAACATGACCATCGAATTCCAATCCTTCAGGGCAAGCCACCAGTGAACACTCGACCGTATCAATATCCTCACCTCCAAAAAGATGAAATTGAAAGGATCGTAAAGGAGATGCTTCAAACAGGGGTGATTCAGCCAAGTTGCAGCCCCTATTCCTCACCAATGCTACTTGTACGCAAGAAGGACGGAACTTGGCAGATGTGTATCGACTACCGAGCTTTAAATGACATCACCGTCAAGGACAAGTACCCAATATCAGTGGTGGATGAACTTCTTGATGAATTAAAAAGAGCTCGAGTCTTCACGAAGTTGGACCTCCGATCCGGTTACCACCAAATTCGGGTATGTGAAGATGACATTCTAAAAACTGCATTCCGCACACATGATGGTCATTATAAATTCTTGGTAATGCCTTTTGGACTCACTAATGATCCTTCAACCTTTTAAAGTCTCATGAACGATATTTTTTGGAGCTTTCTTCGTAAATTTGTGCTGGTATTTTTCGATGATATTCTCATTTACGGCCCTTCTCTTGAGACTCACTTTCAACATTTACAGATTATTCTGACGATCCTTCGGGAGAATACTCTTTTTGTTAAGTAACCAAAGTGTAGATTTCTCCAGCAAAAAGTAGAGTACCTTGGGCACATAATATCAGAAGAAGGAGTGGTGGTAGACCCAACAAAAATTGAGACAATGCAAGGCTGGCCGAAACCTACAAACGTGAAATTACTACGTGGGTTTCTTGGACTAACAGGCTACTACCGAAAATTTGTTAAGGACTATGGGAAGATAAGTGCACCACTCACTTCTCTACTTAAAAAAGATGCTTTCCAATGGTCGGACAAAGCCTCTACTGCCTTCGACAAACTTAAGGTAGCCATGACAACGACGCCGGTGCTAGCGCTACCAGATTTCAGCCGACCCTTCATCATTGAGAATGACGCATCTGGAGTCGGAATTGGAGTTGTTCTCATGCAAGATGGTCGACCACTCGCATACACTAGTAAGGCATTATCTCCCTCCCATCAAAACATGTCAGTATATGATAAGGAGATGCTCGCCATTCTACACGTAGTAATGAGGTGGAGACCCTACCTGATCGGCCGGCGATTTCAAATTAAAACCGACCATAAAAGCCTCAAGTAGTTTTTGGAGCAAAAGATATCATCCCCTAAGCAACAAAAATGGGTAACCAAACTTCTTGGATTTGATTATGAAATTATTTACAAAAAAGGGAAAGAAAACGTTGTTGTAGATGCACTCTCACGGCTACCTGAGCAAGCTAAGGATTCAGCCATCTCCCTTCCTACCACTAGTCTCCTCATAGACATTAGGGAAGAATGGAAGAAGGATCCAGAGATCAGCAACATTATAAAAAAATTGGAGGAGGATCCAAGTGCAATAGCCCACTATACTTGAGATTCGAGGGATCTACGCTACAAAGGTCGTATTGTGCTTATACCTGACTCCCCTTGTATCACAATCATCATGCATGAAATGCACTCCATACCTTCAGCAGGGCACTCTAGATTCCTAAGAACCTACAAAAGAGTGAAGCAATTTTTTTATTGGAGAGGGATGAAAAAAATTATTGCTAAATATGTGGCACAATGTGATGTATGTCAACAGCACAAGGGAGAAACTGTGGCAAATCCAGGGAAACTACAACCACTACCTATACCGAACTTGGTGTGGACTGACCTCTCCATGGACTTCATTGAAGGGCTGCCACCTGCCAAAGGTAAAAGCATAATTCTCGTGGTGGTTGATCGACTTACGAAATATGCTCATTTTTGTGTTGTGAGAAGTCCCTACACTGCTGCTAGTATTGCCCAATTTTTCATAGAAAATATTGTTAAACTGCATGGGATGCCAAGGTCCATTGTAAGTGATCGTGATAGGATCTTCACTAGTAAATTTTGGACCGAGTTATTCCAGTTATAAGGCACCAAACTCAAGATGAGCACAGCGTATCATCCACAAACTGACAGCCAAACAGAGGTGGTAAACAGGTGTTTAGAGACGTACCTTCGGTGTTTCGCTAGTGACCGACCAAAAGAGTGGGCAAAATGGCTTCCCTGGGCTGAATGGTGGTATAATACTACATATCATTCATCTACAAAATGTGCCCCTTATGAAGCATTGTATGGTCGACCGACCCCTGTGATTCCAAAGTATGTAATTGGCTCGGCCAAGGTAGATCAGGTTGAACAAGAATTGATTGATAGGGACAAACTCCTACAACTATTAAAAGATAATCTCTCTACAGCTCAAGCCAGAATAAAGCAGCAAGCCGACACACGACGAAGCGAAAGAGAATTTTCAGTAGGAGATTGGGTTTATCTTCGCTTACAACCATACAAGCAACTCTCCATCAACACTCGAGCCTCCATGAAGCTATCTCCACGATTTTTTGGGCCCTATCAGATCATAGAGCATATTGGAGCAGTGGCGTATAGACTTAAATTACCTGAGGATGTCAAAATTCACCTTGTCTTCCACGTGTCATGCCTGAAGCCCAAGTTGGGAGAACTCGTAAGTTGGGAGAACACGAGTCACCCCAGATCCAACTGCCCAACACCACTGAGGATGGAGTTCTTCAAGCTCAACCACAAGCCATCCTCGATCGCAGGATCGTGATGCGTTGCCGATGTCCCTCTACTGAAGTACTAGTGCATTGGAATAACAGACCTGCCCTTTACATGAATGTCCCTCTCAATTAGGACTCTCCTAGCTAGAGTACTAACAGACCCGCCCTCTTCAAACCAGCCTTGTCCTCAAGGCTGAGATTCCATGAACTCAGGGAACCAGGTCTTCAGCTCCTCATATGGTTCCCATGTAGCATCCTCATATGGGTCGAAACAATGGTAATGTTGCTTCTGCGCTTCCCGCGTAGGATGATCTATTTGCCTTTACAATAGAATTTCATAATTAATTTAGAAAAGTTCCAAGAGACATCACCTAGTGTAGTCAGCCATTCTATACCAAGCACTGCCTCATAGTCATCAAGTGGTAGGAGGAAGAAATTAGTGATAATTTCTTGGTCTTGTAGTAATAGTTTCACCTGCGGGCATCTTTGGTCGCACTTTAGGATTCTGCCGTCGGCCACCTTTACATCGAACTTGTTGTAACCTTCAATATACAGTGCCATCCAAGCAGCAACCTTACTATTCAGGAAGTTATTAGTGCTGCTTGTGTCGATGAGAACAGTAATCGGCTATTGTTTGAGAAGGCCTCCAACTTTCATCGTTTGTGGGTTTGAGTAGCCGGCTAGTGCGTGTACCGTAATGTCGGTCGGTTGTGGCTTTTCTTCCATATCTTCTATTTCATATTCAAGGCTCTCTTTTGGATGTTCAATGACCTCCTCTTCTACTAGTTTAATCATAAGAAGTCTCCCTTTTCTACAGTGATGCTCGTGGCTCCATGGCTCGTCGCAATGCCAACATAACTCCTTCGCAGATCGCTCCCGAAGTTCTTCTCTTGTTAACCTTTTCAGTGCAGGGACTCGGTTGATAGTAGGGGGGGCTGAGGGCTTTAGTATTATAGGTCGAGGAGTGATCCTAGTCCTCCGGGCTTCATGGTTCAATCGGTCCTTTTGAAGTCGTGCGAAAGAGATGGCTACCATAAGCATGTATGATTGTCGCGTCTTAACTTCTCCCCGAATCTCCGGCTTTAAGCCCTCAATAAAGGTCCCCAATAGCTATTTTTCAGACCAATCATGAGTTTGATTAGATAACCTTAAAAACCTGGTTTGGTACTCCTGAATGGTGGAGGTTTGTCGGATCTTTGCTAGTTGTCCATCAATGTTCTCATAATAAGTTGGTCCAAAGCGGTTCAGTAGTCCTTCTTTGAATTGTCGCCATGAAAGGACTCCATAAGTGTGTTTAAACTAGTCAAGCCACTGTATGACATCCCCTTCAAGATGTATAGCTGCAATTTCCACCATGGATGCATCTGTAATTTTATGGTGCCGAAAATATCACTCCGCGCGGGAGATCCAACCAATTGGGTCTCCTTCTTCCCATCTAGGGAAGTCCACTCTCATGCGCGAATAGTTGGGATCGGTCATAGAGCCTCCCCTCTCTTGGAAGTCATCTCTTTGGGCATGATGTGATTGGTTAGAGCTCTCTCCTTGATGTGATTTCATCGGGCTTGGTGGTCGGCCCAAACTAAATTCGGTAAGGAGAGTCCAAATCTTATCCTCCATTCGTGCCTCAAAGGCTTCAAATTTAGCATTGATTGCCTCCTCAGATGCCATAGTATATGACTCCAAATCTGTGATGTTAAGATCTCTCTTTTGTTGACGGGTTAAAGGTGTTAGGATCGAGAGCACTAAGAGGGGGGGGGGTGAATTAGTGCAGCGGAAAACTTTCTGCGATTAAAACCGAAAGCTGCGTTTGAACGATAAGGACAACTCTGTATGAGAGTTGATACTAAGCAAGGTTACAGTCAATCTATGCAGGCAGTTTGCAGCAATGATGAAAACCAGAATATCGGAAAGAAACTGAATCCCGGCGTTGACGAAGAAACAGATTTACGTCTAAGTGTCGATTCAGTAAATCACTTGTTTAGATAAAACGCAGTTTAAGCAGAAGTATAAAGACAGTGTGCTACTATTGTACAGCTCAAAAAAAGTAATCAAAAAAAGCAGATTTACGTCTAAACGCATATTTTCGTCTAAACATGATTTACATCTAAAACACAGATTTACGCCTAAACTTTGAAACTCATTTGTAAAATTGCAGAAGGCAGTATGCAGTTGAAATCAAGGCGTAAACGTAAACTGAAATCTGATGATTGTGCGAGGAAAGCCGATTGACGTCTAAATGCAGTTTTAACGTCTAAATGCAGATTTTTGTCTAAAACTTGAAACTCGTTCAAAAAATTGCAAGGGCAGTAAGCTATTGAGAAGTTTGCAGTGAAGGTAAAATCTCAAAGGAAATGCAAACCGAGATTTAGAGTGGTTCGGTCAATCTTGACCTACTCCACTTTTGGCTTCCTCCACCGAAGGCGAGGTCACCGGCGTCAACTAGAAGCCTTCCTTCAATAGGCAAAGGCCAACCACCCTCTTACAGATTCACTCCTTTTTACGGGCTTAGGAGACAACCCTTACAGAAGTTTTCTCTCCTCTCTTTACAATTCAAACTTGAAGAATAGAAGGAGGAGAACTAGCAGTTTTGAGCTCTAAGAAACACAGAAAGATAGCAAGATTTCGAGTGTATATCCTGTCACTTTCAGTGCTGAATGGGTGGGGTATTTATAGGCCCCAACCCAGTTCAAATTTGGATCTCAAAACAATCAAATCCAGAATTCGGGATGGGGGTTGCACCTCATTTGGAGAGGTTGCACCGCTGGCGGAGCTTCGAAGAGTGAGCCTCGGGGCGGTGCCACCTCTGTCGTGGGCGGTTGCACCTCCGCTGTGAGCTCAAGACCCGAGCTCAGGCGGTTGCAACCGCTGGACCTGGAGAGGTTGCACCGGGCAGAGCTCGAAACTTGAGGCGGCGGTGCTACCTCCCTCGACGAGAGGAGGTTTGCACCAGCCTCTCCTGGAGATCGAGCCTCCTCGGCGGTTGCACCTCTGGTTTGGGGCCAGGAAATGGCCTTGGGAGACATAGCCTGGGCGGTGCTACCTCCAACCCTGGCGGTGCCACCTCTTTTACTATTTCAGCTCACTTGGTTTGGCTCCAAACTTGGCCCAAACCAGTCCGAACAAGAGAACAAGAGCTCTGAATGATGCTTTAGAGCTGCGGATGAGACCACTGCTTAGCAGTTCACCTAATTGCTTTTTGAGTTCTACCAACTCTGGCGGGGGCATGCGGTAGGGTGGTCTTGCTGGAGGCTTCACTCTTGGCTCCAGCTTGATGTTGTGATCCACGCCTCTATGTAGTGGAAGAGTCTTTGGCAACTCGGGTGGCATAACGTCATTGAACTCTTTGAGGATGTTTGCCACCACAGCAGGTTCTTGAATGGCTTTCTCATCGAGTGGCTCTAGCTTCATAGCAACCATAAATGTTAATTCACCTTTTCACACCCCTTTCTTCAGTTTCAATACCGATATATGTTAGAGTTCCTTAGTTCCTCTCCGAGAGATGGGAGCCATGCAGGGGTCATCACCTCCCATCATACATAGGGAGTTTAAGAATGGCAATGGCACCAGCTTCATCGTTGCATGAACTCCATTCCAAGAATCACTTGAAAGTCGTCTAGTGGCACCGCCATCATGTTTGTATTCCCGCTCCATGTTCTGATTTTGATGGGAACTCTCTTCGCCAACCTGAAGATTCGCCTAGCCTCCGAGTTCACCGCCTTCATCCGACTTGGGCTCTTCTCCAAGATCAACCCAAGTCGTTTTGCTTCTCGATCGGCAATGAAGTTGTGGGTAGCACCCGTGTCCACCATTGCACGGGTCGTTTGGTCATTTAGCTTATTGTCTATGTACATCAGCTCACCACTTCCTGCTTTTTGTAACTTTGTCTTCGTGTTCTCTCCCACTTGACCCCGCATGGCGTTCAACAAATGCATTGCTCCCATCTAGGGTCCTTGTGACTCCTCGTCATCGCTACTGGATTCAGAACTACTCGAACTAAGAATGATAGCTTTGCCCTCATCCGATCGGGGGAGTGGATGGAAGTTGTTTAAGCATTGAGTGCCTGTTTTTGTGGGCACTCTCTCACCATGTGCGGCCCTCTACACAAGAAGCATCTTCCAGGTTACGAGGCCTTGCCTTTCGGGCTTGAACCTTTTTGGGAACTCTTCTTCCTTTATTCGCCCCCGAGCTCCTTTCCATGAGAATATTTTGGAGGGTGATTGCTTGAAGATTGTTTCCTTTTTCCCGGGTCTTCGGAGGAAATAAAGTCAGTAAGCCTTTCTGCGGCAACAATTGTCCCGATCAAATTGATGACATTCCTTCGATGTAGTTCTTGTTACACCCATGGCTTCAAACCATCAAGGAAGCTAAATAGCTTATCCTTCTCGGACATGTCTTGGATGACCAGCATTAGCGCAGAAAATTGCTTCACATAGTCTCGGATGGAAGTATTTTGGCGAAGTTGTCTCAACTTCCTTCTTGAGATAAACTCGGTGTTCTCTAGTAGGAATTGAGTTCTCAACTCCCACTTCAAGTCCTCCCATATGTCAACTCGACACCGACCTTGTTGGATCTCCTCCCAATGAGTTCACCACCAAATATTTACATCTCTTTTTTAGATACATGGTTGCTATGGAAACTTTGGTTTCTTCAAAATCAGGCCTCAGAGCTCAAAAAAAATATTATTCCATGTCAAATAAAAAATTCGAGCTCTTTGGCGTCTTTGGCCCCTCCATAACCATGAGGCTCCTGCACCCTCAAGTTTTATGGTGGCTTAAACACGGGTGTTGCTTCCTCCCTGCATTTAGTGGTCTTGTGAGCATGGTCACTCTTGAAGTAAGTTCCACAACTTCTTGCAAGTGTTGTATGAAGTCTTTGGTATCATCTAACAATCGGTCGAATAGGGCCTCAACCTTGTCGATCCTGGACTCTGCTTCTTCTTGCGAGCTCTCTACCCCAACAAGCCTTTGTTGGCCATGGTAGAGTTCCTCCACGCTCACTTCAAGAACATCCAAGCGGGTTTTCGCCATTGTGAGTCTCTCCTTGTGACTCTTTTTCCCGGTTGGCACTTTAGATTGTGCCTCCTCTGCTCGCGGAGAGTAGCCAACTCCTCACTCATCATGTTCACTGCTGTGCTCCTCTTGAGCGGCTCCAATAGCATGAGAGCGAGTGTGCACATGCAGCCCACCTACGGCTACTTGGGGCAAGGGTCTGGCTTGCCCCACCTTGCTTGATTCGCCATGATGCTTTGCCATGGCAAAGTTATAAAGTTCCTTCGCTGCTCGTTCCAAGTTCTTACCCGACACAATGTCACAGCCTTTAGTTTGGAATTGCCTAAGGCATGAGGCACCCTTTGACAAAAGATACAAACTTAGCTTGTGTTGCCTAAGTTGTGCTTCACCCTTGCAATTTGCGTCCATAAAGATCAGCCCACTTGCAACCTCTCGCAGGTCCCGAAGGACCTATAAAAAGAGAAAGTTGATTAGTTCAAAGAATGAGCGACGGACAAGTCCTGACGTCTCGCGAAAAGGGGAAGCTTTACAAGCAATTCAGCGAGCACCTTACGTGCACAAGAGAATAGAGGGAGAGAGGAAAAATAAGGACTTTAGAAGGTTGAATGAATAGCTACAAGTCCACAAACAACTACTCACTGGGTGCCGGGCACGATAACAAGTTCTCGTCAAGGTAACGTGCGAACTTGCGAAAGATTGTTCAACGCCTGACACTATACCGAAGCCCCATCTAGCCTTGTGCCACCTGGGTGGTTCCAAGGGGCTAAGATGGCTGACATTTTGTGAGCAGAGGTGAACTATAGAAAACAGCTTGTGGCACACGAAAACGGAACTATTTTGGGCTGTTTTGGTGTTGTTTTGCTCGGTTCGGTGAGCGATCACTTTGTAGCATTGTAACTTGTTCGAACTTACATTTTTATAAGCAAAATGACTCAACACTAAGACAAAGCATGCTGCCAAGCAGCTATACATGTAGATGAGAGCGACGAACGGTTCATTGAACGGAGTTGTTATGGATGTGCGATGACCGTTCGTGATAGTCTGAGGACTATAACGTAGTGGCCTAGTACGTTTGTAGTCGATGAGTCGAGTGAATTATTATGAAGAAAATAATTCATTAAGCTAGAAGGAGTTCTGATAAGTATGACTCATGGCCAGCTCGATATTGGGCCTAGAGGGTCACACACATATAGTAGGCGTTACGATAAGTATAGGTTCGAATATGAGATATCCGCTAGAGCCCCTATCTTATTGGATATCTAATAAGCCCCTAAATTATTGGATCCTATGGATGAGATCTAATAAGAGCCAATGAGAGATTATTGGATAGAGATCCACTAATCTAAGAGGCTTGAGTAGTTGGATGGAGATCCAATACCCAATAGGGCTAGATCCATTAGAGTTATGTTGACAGGGGACCTCTATAATAGGAGGGAACAAATGGTTTATAGGCTAGAGGTTTTTTGGTTGCCTCTCCTATTCTCCTCCCCTTCTCCTCCTCAAACAGTAGGCTTAGAGTTTTGAGGAGCATCATCGCAGCCCTGTTGTGTGGATCACCGCTAGAGAGGAGGATATTTGATCTCCTTCACCCTCTTCTAGAGATTTGCAAGAATTCAAGGATTTACGATCTCCCTAGGTAACACAATATTTCATATATGCAATTTTAGTTTTCGCGGTTTTTGCGCACCAATCTTCGCATGATGACAAACACAACTTTGGGAAATAGGAGATTTTATCTTTTATATTCTTCCGCTGTGCATGTGATGTCACCCCATAAATTTTCCAATAGTGGTATCAGAGCCAGATTGTTCGTGTGATAGATTGGTTTTGAACTGCGTATGTTGTGTTTCTTGCAATGCTTTTGACGTCAAAATTATTGACGTAAAAGGTGAGAAAAGGCCGCAACTGTTCTTGCCATCTTCGTGCAGGCAGGTTGCCTGCACGCAACAACTGTTGCTATGAGCAATTGTAGCCGCAAGCGGCCGACCGATGGTGGCACCCACGGGCGCTGCATGCGAGCACAGCACCCGCAACGACGCTTGCCCGCAAGCATTGCCTGCAGACGTAGCGCCCATAGCGACGCTCGATCGCGGGCGAGCAGCCCGTAGGGGCGACCGTCGCTTACAACACTAACTACATGGGCAACCACCCACATGGGCAACGACTGCGAGAGCAGCCTTCGTGGGCAGAACCGCCCACAAGGGCGGTGCCCCCGCACCCCTCGCCACCGGCGAGGTGGCGGCGGCCGTAGCAAGCAGGGAGAAGGAAGGGTTAGGGCATTTTCTAAGCAAAAAAATAGTTTTGCCCCTCAGAATTTTAGAAATTTCATGTTCTATCCTTTGTCCAAATTATAAAAATATCCCTCATAATTCAAATTTTTTCTTGCATGTCCCTGATTTCATAAAATATTAATTAATTAAAAAGTTTGATTGAGTATTATTTCTATTATTATCTAGTAGTCCTACATGATGATGATGTGTATATGTGATGTATGATATATGGACGGATGATCATTGATTATGTGATGTGTGTACTTGTGTTTATTATTATTGGGGCCTATAAGCCTCCATTTTATTTCTTGTTTATTATCAAGTCTATATGCCCATGATTAAGTTGTAATCACATGAGGAGGCATAATAAGAGCATGAAAGTAATAGCAGGACCCACGATATCAAGATGAACGATCATGATGCATAGAGATACGTCGAAATACTGACAAAATTGATGAAGACGAGATGAACGATCACAAGGCATGGAGATGCACCGTTGCATACATATATCTTGATGTGAGTGATTAGGCCCACTAGCTCGGGCCTGATCACATTAGGTTATGGTCCATGATCATCTAGTGTGATTGCTCATGTAATGTGTGATTGCTTTATATTACCTACTAGATATATATATATATATATATATATATATATATATATATATATACATATATATACATATATATATGTATATATATATATACATATATATATATATATATATATGTATATATATATATATATGTATATATATATATATATGTATATATATATATATACATATATATATATATATATATATATATATATATATATATATATATATAAATATATATGTATATATATGTATGTAAGTATGTATGTATGTATGTATGTATTTATATATATGTATATATATAAATATATATATGTATATATGTATATATATATGTATATATGAATATATATATATATATATATATATTATATATAATATGTATATATACGTACATATGTAATATATATATGTATATATATATATATATATATGTATATATATATATATGTATATATATATATATATATGTATATATGTATATATATATATATATATATGTATATATATATGTATATATATATATTATATATATATATATGTATTATATATTTATCATATATATATATATATATATATATATATATATATATATATATATATATATATATGCATATCTATTTAGATATATATTAAATATATATGTGTATGACATTTAATATTAGGAGATAAAATTAAAATCCTCCTCGATAATATTAAAAAGCAAATAGCATTGAGCACCAGATTGATCCCAACATGACCTTTCATCGATATAGGTAAGGACCCACCGATGTAGGTTGATTGAGTTAAGGTCCCTTGAGGCTCACCCATATGTGATTTGCTATATTGCTTATTACATAGAGATATTTAGGTGACTTTGAGGACATGATGTGCTTTGTCCAGTCCCTCGATGGTATATCATCAAATGGGACTCAACTTGTAATGATAGTATTAACTTAACGGACATTATAGTTGGTGAGTCCGGGGAGACCATGGTGGTTCTGAGAGGTGAACAGATAGAAAATCATAATGAGTTGTATGATCGGTAAAGAGTTGCCTATTTTTGGGCTTAGTGATTGGTGTTGAGTCCTTAGGTTACACTAAGATCTTGATTGGATCCTAATCCCCACTAGAAATGCAGCCGGGAGACTTGTTTCCCACGTGTTGAGGGTGTGTGTGACTGCCAAAAATAGTAGAAAGGAGTAAATTAAGATAGAAGTCCATATCTTGATTGTTTATTTTTGTAAAATCTATATGTATTTATTTCTACTATATTTTTTATTTTAAAAAATATCACTTTCAAATCCTTTACATGACATACTTGATGTCAATTGCCCCCACTGGTCTAAAATTATACGGATTAGCTCTACAACTTGAGAATTATTCTTATGGTAGAAAAAACGTTATGCGCCCTTAATATACCAATGCTCATACTGAGAAGGGACAAGCGAGATGAGATTGCTACCTACATGAAGTATATTGATGACTCCACTCTTGCTTTCAGTTTTACATGTTAGGCTCTATGATTCTAGAGTTACAAAAGATATCATGAAAAAGATGGATGGATCCATTCTCCTACATGTCCATAAACTATTTGAGGAAGGGAAGAAACTTCAGTGATATAAGATATCCAAGAGCCTCTTCCGCTCTAGGATGAGTGAGGGACACCAGTTCAAAACCATGTCCTAAAGATAATTGAGTGGATAAAAAGAAACTCATGTGTCTAGGAATGGTCCTAGAGGATAACTTGTGTATGGATCTTGTGCTTTAGTCCCTACCAGATTCCTTTTCACATGTCATAATAAATTTTAATATGAACAAGCTTGAGGTAACTCTCCTTAAGCTCCTCAATAAGTTGAGGGAGGCAGAGACACTATCAAGAAAGAAAAGGTTCTATCTTGGGTGAGACGAAAAGAAAAGGAAAGCAAAAAAGTCCCTAAGAAGGGCAAGGGCAAGGGCAAATCGGTAAAGCAAAAGTTACTAAGAAAGACGTAAAGGACAAAGGCCAATGCTTCCACTATGGCAAAGATAGGCAAGGGAAGAGAAACTATAAGGAATACCTTACGGAGAGGGCAAATAGAAGCTTAGAGAAGCTTCCCATATTCCATGGGTCCTAGTTGTCGTGATTTTTGTGATAGTGCATTAGTATTGGATAACGTATTGCTTATCACATTTGCAATTTGTTGTAGATTCTGAAAAGTCGAGGAGATTGGCAAGAGGAATATTGCATAATGGTTTGTTTATACTAGACATTGCTCCACATATATCATTGAATGGAATGTGTGTCCAAGAGGAAACAAGATGAGGTGAACATTACATACCTATGGCATTATAGGCCAGGGTCACATCCATGAGAGAAGGATTCAAAATCTAGATCTATTTGACTATGAGTCATATACAACTTATGGAAGCCTCATGTTCATGGAAAACTAACCAACTCTCCATTTAATGGGCTGGAGAGAAACCCCTCGAGTGTTGGAACTCATATACATAGTGATGTATGTGGACACCAAATGTTAGGTGTCGGCGGTGGTATACTAATATCCCAAAACAGGGAAGTGACACTTTTGGCTTCATTTTGAAACCATTGGGGTTTATAAAATTCCCTCACTCTTTCTACATGAAAGGGCACGAAAGTATTGTATAATCTTGAATCTTTGAAGTGTTAAAAGTTATAAAAGTGCTAGGTCCTCCTCCCCTCCCTTTCTAAGTGTTGAAATCATTCAATAAATATGTGTGACTTGTAAGGGTTATCTCCCTAAACCAGCGGGAAAAGGAGAAAGCTGTAAAGGTGGTTGGTTTTAGCCTATTGAAGAAAGGCCATTAGTGGACGTGGTAGTGACCTCGACCGGGAGGAGTGAACCAAAGTGGATGTAAGTCATAAATGACCGAACCACTCTAAATTCTAGTTTGCATTTCATCTTGAGCAATTTACCTTTCTTGTAAGCTACTTTACCTTTTATTATTTTCTATGCTCCCATATGCTTTCAAGTTAAAATCTTTTATAAATGATTTTTTCGAATCGATTTAATTGAAGCCGAAGATTTTTTGAAATGGGTAATTTTTCTACTTGCACTAATTCACCCTCCTCTTAGTGTCACTCTTGATCTAACAAGATGAACAAGAAGATTATGGTGAGAATGACCAGTAATGATGCTCAGTTAATGATGTTAAACCAAGGGAACAATTTGAACAAGCACCTCCACCACCAATTGAGATTCCATTAAGAAGATCCAATGAGAGAGAAACAACCATCTACAAGATATCCTCTATATAAGTATGTTATGTTTACTAATAGAGGAGAGTTAAAACTTACCAAGAAGCTATTTTACATAAGCACAAGAATAAGTGGGTTAATGTCATGCAAGAAGAGATGAGATTCTTGCTTACAATGATCATCTATGATTTTTGGCAAAGTTGCCTAAAGGGAAAAAAAAAGCTCTCAAGAATAAATAGCTTTATAAATTGAAGATAAAATAATAGCTTATAACAAAGATACAAGGTTGGATTAGTTGTGAAAGGATTCATTCAGAAAGGTATTAACTTTGAAGAAATATTTTCTCCTATGGTAAAATGTCCTTTATCCAAGTTGTTTTGGTTTTATTATCGCTAGAATTTAAAAAAAAGCAACTTGATGTGAAAATAGTATTTCTTCATAGTGACAGAAGAAGAAGAAAATTTACATGGAGTAACAAGAAAGTTTCAAAGTTAAGGAAAAGAAAATCTAGTGTCAAGCTTAGAAAAAAGCTTTATATGGACTCAAACAAGCACCCTGGAATAATGGTACAAGAAACTTGATTCTTTTATGATAAGCCAAGAGTACAATAGAACCATATATGATCATTGTATGTTTGTAAAGAAGTTTTTCATATGATGATTTCATTATTCTCCTATTATATATTGATGATATGCTAATTGTTGGCCATGATGCTAGTAAATTTGAGAAGCTTAAAAAGAGCTAAAGTAAATCTTTTGTCATGAAAAGACTTAGGATCGACAAAACAAATACTTAACATGAATATTCAATGGGAAGGAAAATGTGAAGATTTGGCTATCTTAAATAGACTTCCAATGGAAAGATTCTTGAAAAAATTCAACATGAGTAAAGCCAAAATAGTTTTGTTCTCTACTTGTAAATTTCAAACTTAGTTTGAAATAATATCCTACAAGTGAGAAAAAAAAAAAAAAAATATCGAGTGTCTTACTTATCTGCGGTGGGTAGTTTGATATATGCTATGGTTTGTACTATGCTAGATATTGTTGAATCTCATTATTTTTGATGATGAAACCAATTGATATGTTTTTGTTTTTTTAATCTGCATTTTTTGGATTTGGGATGCTTGATCGGGATGACAATTAAAGCAGGAAAAATCATGTTGTGCGGAGAGAACATGTCGAAAGATTAGACGTCGGACCATGGATCGGTCGGCGTATCGATAGAAGGCTTCGCCATGGACTTCGGGCATCGAATAGAAAGAAGAGCGGTATTGTGCCAAGGATATCGAGTTATGGAGTCAACCGCCGATCGGACACAGAGCGCGAAGGAGAGGGCGGCGCGTCGAAGAATCCGGACGAAGCGTCGAAGGGACCAATGACATCTCTTGGGGACAACTGGTTAATTGTTTAGATTAATTACATGTCCGATCGGGTTCTGCTTTAAGTGTGCAGGATTAACTTCGATGGAAGTAAGACATGCAAAGCAGTTGCGCCCGAGTCAAGACTATGATCCGCGTTGGGAGTTAGAGA
>UBIG03000087.1:0-35000 GCA_900464855.2 Musa schizocarpa
GAGCAAAACGCCAGCCATCTCAGCACCCTGGAACCCCCGGTGGCACAGGGCTGGATGGGGCGTTCAGATAGCAGGACGGAAGCGTTCTCTCGCCGCCATCTTCCGGGCCGCCGCCAAAATCGCCAGCCAAAATGGCCTGTTTTTGGCCCGTTTTGCCAAGGTTTTGGGTGCAGTTCTTGCGCGTCGCGGCTAACGACATGAGCGGAGCAAAAACGTCAGCCATCTCAGCACCCTGGAAACCCGGTGGCACAGGGCTGGATGGGGCGTTCAGATAGCAGGGACGGTAAGTTGCTCTTTCGCTGTCCTCATTGCCCGTCGCCGCCAGCTTCAGCCAAAATGGCAGTTTTGGCCCGTTTTGGCCATGTTTTGCCAGTTTTTGGGCAGTTTTGCGTGCCGCTGGGCGAACGACGCGAGAGCGAGCAAAACGCCAGCCATCTCAGCACCCTGAACCCCGGGGGCACAGGGCTGGATGGGGCGTTCAGATAGCAGGGACGGTGTTGCCTCTCACGCTTGTCCTGTCTGGCCGCCGCCGCCTGTCGCTTCAGCCAAAAATGGCCAGTTTTGGCCTGCTTTTGGGCTGTTTTGGCCAGTTTTGGCAGTTCTTTTGCGGCGAACAACCCACGGAGCGGAGCAAAACGCCAGCCATCTCAGCACCCTGGAACCCCGGTGGCACAGGGCTGGATGGGGCGTTCAGATAGCAGGGACGGTGCTGCCTCGCTTCGTTTCATTGTCCGCCGATCGCCGCCGTCATCAGCCAAAATGGCCAGTTTTGGCCCTGTTTTTTGCCTAGTTTTGGCCATTTTGGCAGTTCTGCGCGTCGTGGTGAACGACATGAGCGAGAGTAAAACAGTCAGCCATCTCAGCACCCTGGAAACCCCCGGTGGCACAGGGCTGGATGGGGCGTTCAGATAGCAGGGATGATGTTGCTCGCTTCGCTCTGTCCTCTGCGCCAAAATGGCCGCCAGCCAAAATGGCCAGTTTTGCCCAATTTTTGGCAGGGCAGTTCTGAATGTCGCTGGCAAACGAAACGAGCGGAGCAAAACGTCAGCCATCTCAGCACCCTGAACCTCCGGTGGCACAGGGCAGGGATGGGGCGTTCAGATAGCAGGAATGGTGCTTGCTCGCCGCGCCGCTGTCCGCCGCCGGTCGTTCGTTCGCTCAGCCAAAAATGGCCAGTTTTGGCTTTTTTGGGCCGTTTTGGCCAGTTTTTGGCAGTTCTTGCGTCGCGGCGAACAAACAACGTGAGTGGAGCAAACGTCAGCCATCTCAGCACCTAGAACCCCGGTGGCACAGGGCTGGATGGGGCATTCGTGATAGCAGGGACGGTGCTGCCTTCGCTCGCCGCTGTCCGCCGCCGCCGCCGCCAGCCAAAATGGCCAGTTTTGGCCCGTTTTTGGCCGCTTTTGGCCAGTTTTTGGCAGTTCCTTGCGTCGCGGGCGTAACGACGTGAGCGGAAAACGTCAGCCATCTCAGCACCCTGGAACCCCCGGGTGGCACAGGCTGGATGGGGCGTTCAGATAGCAGGGACGGTGCTGCCTCTCGCGCCGCTGTCCGCCGCCGCCCAGGCCAGCCAAAATGGCCAGCCAAAATGGCCAGTTTTGGCCTGTTTTGGGCTTTTTGGGCAGAAGAGGCAGCGCCGTATGGGCGAACGACGTGAGCGGAGCAAAACGTCAGCCATCTCAGCACCCTGGAACCCCCCGGGTGGCACAGGGCTGGATTGGGCATTCGGTATAGCAGGGACGGTGTTGCTGCCGCTTCGCCGCTGTCCCGCCGCCGCCAGCCAGCCAAAATGGCCAGTTTTGGCCCGTTTTTGGCTGTTTTTGGCCAGTTTTTGGGCAGTTATTGCATGTCATAGGGCAAACGACGTGAGCGAGAAAAACGCCAGCCATTCAGCACCCTGGAACCCCCGGTGGCACAGGGCTGGATGGGGCGTTCGATAGCAGGGACGGTGGTGTTGCTTCGCCTGTCCGCCGCTGTCCGCCGCCGCCGCTCTTCAGCCAAAATGGCCAGTTTTTTTTGTTTTTGGGCTGTTTTGGCCAGTTTTGGGCAGTTCTGCGCGTCGCCGGGCGAATCCGACATGAGCGGAGAAAAACGCCAGCCATCTCAGCACCCTGGAACCCCGGTGGCACAGGGCTGATGGGGCGTTCAGATAGCAGGGGTGTTGCCTTTTCGCTTCGCTGCTGTCCGCCGCCGCCGCCGCTCGCTTCAGCCAAAATGGCCAGTTTTGGCCGTTTTTGGGCTGTTTTGGCCAGTTTTTGGCAGTTCTCAGTGCGTCGGGCGAACGACATGAGCGGAAAAAAACGTCAGCCATCTCAGCACCCCTGAACCCCCGGTGGCACAGGGCTGGATGGGGCGTTCAGATAGCAGGGACGGTGCTGCCTCTGCTTCGCTGTCCCGGTTGTCCGCCGCCTTCCGCTCAGCCAAAATGGCCAGTTTTGGCCCGTTTGGGGCTGTTTTTGGCCAGTTTTTGGCAGTTCTGCGTCAGTGGCGAACGACATGAGCGGAGCAAAACGTCAGCCATCTCAGCACCCTGGAACCCCCGGTGGCACAGGGCTGGATGGGGCGTTCAGATAGCAGGGATCGGGTTGCCTCGCCTTCTGGCCAGGTGGTTGTCCGCCGCGTTCGCCGCTTCAGCAAAAATGTCCTGTTTTGGCCAGTTTTGGCCCGTTTTGGCTGTTTTGGCCAGTTTTTGGCAGTTCTTGCATGCCGCGAACCATACGAGCGGAGCAAAACGCCAGCCATCTCAGCACCCTGAACCCCCGGTGGCACAGGGCTGGATGGGGCGTTCAGATAGCAGGGACGGTGTTGCCTCTCTCGCTGTCCGCCATTGTCCCCGTCGCCGTCACAGCCAAAAAAAAATGGCCAGTTTGGCCCGCTTTTGGGTTGTTTTGGCCAGTTTTTTGGCAGTTCTTTTGCGGCGGGCGAACGACATGAGCGGAGCAAAAAACGTCAGCCATCTCAGCACCCTGAACCGGTGGTGGCACAGGGCTGGATGGGGCGTTCAGATAGCAGGGATGGTGTTGCCTCGCCGCCGCTGTCCGCCGCCGCCGCCGTCGGGCCAAAAAAATGGCCAGTTTTGGCCTGCTTTTTGGGTCGTTTTGGCCAGTTTTTTGGCAGTTCTTGTGCGTCGCGGGCTTAACGACATGAGATGAGCAAAACGTCAGCCATCTCAGCACCCTGGAACCCCGGGTGGCACAGGGCTGGATGGGGCGTTCAGATAGCAGGGACGGCTGCCTCTTCGCTCGCCGCCGTTGTCCCGCCGCCGCCGCTTTGGCATTTTCAGCCAAAATGGCCAGTTTTGGCCCATTTTTGGCTGTTTGGCCAGTTTTTGGGCAGTTCTTTATGCGCCGCTGGTGAACGACATGAGTGGAGCAAAACGTCAGCCATCTCAGCACCTGGAACCCCTGGTGGCACAGGGCTGATGGGGCGTTCAGATAGCAGGGACGGTGTTGCCTCCGCTCGCCGCTGTCCGCCGTCCGCCGCCGCTGCTCAGCCAAAAAAGTTTGGCCTGTTTTTGGGCCGTTTTTGCCAGTTTTTGGCAGTTCTGCGCGTCCGGCGAACGACGTGAGCGGAGCAAAAACGTCAGCCATCTCAGCACCCTGAACCCCGGTGGCACAGGGCTGGATGGGGCGTTCAGATAGCAGGACGGTGTTGCTGCCTCGCGCCGCCCTGTCCATCCAGGGCCGCCGCCGCTTCCTCAGCCCAAAATGGCCAGTTTTGGCCCGTTTTTGGCCAGTTTTTGGCAGTTTTTGGGCAGTTTTTGGCGCGCCGCCGGCGAACGACGTGATGGAGCAAAACGTCAGCCATCTCAGCACCCTGGAACCCCCCGGTGGCACAGGGCTGGATGGGGCGTTCAGATAGCAGGGATGGTGTTGCCTCTTCGCCGCTTCGTTGTCCGCCCGCCGCCGCTGGGCTTCAGCCAAAATGGCCAGTTTTGGCCCGTTTTGGGTCGTTTTGGCCAGTTTTTGGCAGTTCTTGCGCGTCGCGGCTTAACGACGTGAGCGGAGCAAAACGTCAGCCATCTCAGCACCCTGAACCCCCGGTGGCACAGGGCTGATGGGGCGTTCAGATAGCAGGGACGGTGTTGCCTCTCGCTTTCGCCGTTGTCCGCCGCCGCCGCCGGGCTTCAGCCAGCAAAAATGGCCAGTTTTGGTGTTTTTTGGCCTGTTTTGGCCAGTTTTTGGGCAGTTCTTGCGTGTCGCTGGCGAACGACATGAGCGAGCAAAAACGTCAGCCATCTCAGCACCTGGAACCCCGGTGGCACAGGGCTGGATGGGGCGTTCAGATAGCAGGGACGGTGTTGCCTCTCGCTTCGCCATTGTCCGCCGCCCGCTTCGCTTCAGCCAAAATGGCCAGTTTTGCCTTTTTTTTTGGGCCAGTTTTGGCCAGTTTTTGGCAGTTCTTGCGTACGCCGGCTTAACGACGTGAGCGGAGCAAAACGTCAGCCATCTCAGCACCCTGAACCCCCCGGTGGCACAGGGCTGGATGGGGCGTTCAGATAGCAGGGACGGTGCTGCCTCGCCGGCCGCTGTCCTCCGCTCGCGCCGCCGTCCTGGGCCAAAAAAATGGCCAGTTTTGGCCCTTTTTTGGCTGTTTTGGCCAGTTTTTGGGCAGTTCTTGCGTGCGGTGAACGACATGAGCGGAGCAAAACGCCAGCCATCTCAGCACCCTGGAACCCCCCGGTGGCACAGGGCTGGATGGGGCGTTCAGATAGCAGGATGGTGTTGCTCTCGCCGCCGCTGTCCGCCGCGCCGCCGGTCGCTTCAGCCAAAAAATGGCCAGTTTTGGCCCATTTTTGGTTTGTTTTGGCCAGTTTTTGGGCAGTTCTTGGCAACCATGGGCGAACGACGTGAGCGGAGCAAAACGTCAGCCATCTCAGCACCCTAAACCCCCCGGTGGCACAGGGCTGGATGGGGCGTTCAGATAGCTGGGACGGTGCTGCCTCTCGCCGTTGTCTGTCCGCCGCCGCCGTCGCTTCAGCCAAAATGGGCAGTTTTTTTGGGTCGGTTTTGGCCAGTTTTGGGCAGTTCTTTTGCGTCGGCGGCTTAAACGACATGAGCGGAGCAAAACGTCAGCCATCTCAGCACCCTGGAACCCCCCCCGGTGGCACAGGCTGGATGGGGCGTTCAGATAGCAGGGGACGGTGTTGCCTCTCTCGCCGCTGTCCTGTCCTCCGCCGCCGCTCAGCCAAAATGGCCAGTTTTGGCCGTTTTTGGCCCGTTTTGGCCAGTTTTTGGGCAGTTCTTGCTTGCCGCTGCTAACGACGTGAGCGGAGCAAAACGTCAGCCATCTCAGCATCCTGGAACCTCGGTGGCACAGGGCTGGATGGGGCGTTCAGATAGCAAGGACGGTGTTGCCTCTCGCTTCGCGCTGTCCGTCCGCCCGCCGCTCATTTGCTCAGCAAAAAAATGGCCAGTTTTGGCCCATTTTTTTTTTGGGCATTTTTTTCTTGCAGTCGCGCGGTAAACAACATGAGCGGAGCAAAACGTCAGCCATCTCAGCACCCCTGGAACCCCGGTGGCACAGGGCTGAATGGGGCGTTCAGATAGCAGGGACGGTGCTGCATCCTTCGCTGTCCTCCGTCCGCTGCTCGCCGCTTCAGCCAAAAAATGGCCAGTTTTGGCCTTTTTTGGCCAGTTTTGGCCAGTTTTGGGCAGTTTCAGGCGCGTCGAACGGCCGATGAGGTGAGCAAAACGTCAGCCATCTTAGCACCATGGAACCCCGGTGGCACAGGGCGGATGGGGCATTAGATAGCAGGGATGGTGCTGCCTCTCTCGCTGTCGCTGGTCCGTCGCCGCTCGCTTCAGCCAGCCAAAATGGCCAGTTTTGGCCCTGTTTTTGGGTCGGTTTGGCCAGTTTTTGGCAGTTCTTTGCGTCGCGGCGAACCACGGAGCGGAGCAAAACGTCAGCCATCTCAGCACACTGGAACCTCCGGTGGCACAGGGCTGGATGGGGCGTTCAGATAGCAGGGACGGTGTCTGCCTCTCGCCGCCATGTCCGCCGCGACGCCGCCGCTTCAGCCAAAAAATGGCCAGTTTTGGCCCTGTTTTGGGCTGTTTTGGCCAGTTTTTGGGCAGTTCTTGCGTGCCGCGCGAACGACATGAGCGGAGCAAAATGTCAGCCATCCAGCAGCACCTGGACCCCCCCGGTGGCACAGGGCTGGATGGGGCGTTCAGATAGCAGGGACGGTGTTGCCCTCTTCGCCGTTGTCCCTCCGCTCGCCGCTTCCAGCCAAAAATGGCCAGTTTTGGCCTGTTTTTTGCCAGTTTTGGCAGTTTTTGGCAGTTCTTGTGCGTCGCGGCTTAACGACGTGAGCGAGCAAAACGTCAGCCATCTCAGCACCCTTGAACCCCGGTGGCACAGGGCTGGATGGGGCGTTCAGATAGCAGGGACGGTGTTGCCTCGCCCGCCGTTGTCATCCGGCGTCGCCGCTTCGCCGCCAGCCAAAATGGCCAGTTTTGGCCTGTTTTTGGCCATTTTTTTTAGTTTTTGGGCAGTTCTTTGCATGCCGCGGTGAACGACGTGAGCCGGAGCAAAACGTCAGCCATCTCAGCACCCCTGGAACCCCTGGTGGCAACAGGGCTGGATGGGGCGTTCAGATAGCAGGGATGATGCTGCCTCTCCGCCGCCTTCGCTGTTCCCGCCGCCGCCGCCGTCATTTCAGCAAAAAAAATGGCCAGTTTTGGCCTGTTTTGGGCCGTTTTGGACAGTTTTGGGCAGTTCTTGCATGCCAAGGCTTAACGACGTGATGGAGCAAAACGTCAGCCATCTCAGCACCTAGAGAACCCCGGTGGCACAGGGCTGGATGGGGCGTTCAGATAGCAGGGACGGTGTTGCCCTCGCGCCGTTGCTGTCGGCCCGCCGCTTCGCCGCTTCAGCCAAAATGGCCAGTTTTGGCCTGTTTTTTGGCCAGTTTTGGCCAGTTTTTGGCAGTTCTTGCGCGTCGCGGCGAACGACGTGAGCGGAGCAAAACGCCAGCCATCTCAGCACCCTGAACCCCGGTGGCACAGGGCTGGATGGGGCGTTCGATAGCAGGGATGGTGTTGCCCTCTCGCCGCTCACTATCATCCGCCGTCGCCGCTTTCGCTCAGCCAAAATGGCCAGTTTTGGCCCGTTTTTGGCCAGTTTTGGTTAGTTTTTGGGCAGTTCTTGCATGTCGGGCTAACGACGTGAGCTGGAGCAAAACGTCAGCCATCTCAGCACCCTGGAACCCCCGGTGGCACAGGGCTGATGGGGCGTTCAGATAGCAGGGGATGTGCTGCCTCTCTTCGCCGCTGTCCCTCCGCCGCCGGGTCGCCAGCCAAAAAATGGCCAGTTTTGGCCTGTTTTTTGCCTGTTTTGGACAGTTTTTGGCAGTTCTTGCGTGCGAGGCGAACGACGTGAGCGAGTGAAAAACATCAGCCATCTCAGCACCCTGAACCCCGGGTGGCACAGGGTTGGATGGGCGTTCAGATAGTAGGGACGGTGCTGCCTTTCGCTTCACTGTCTGTCCCGCCGCCGCCGCTCGGTCAGCCAAAAATGGCCAGTTTTGGCCAGTTTTTGGCAGTTCTTTTGCGTGCCGCGGCGAAACGACGCGGAGCGGAGCAAAACGTCAGCCATCTCAGCACCCTGGAACCCCCCGGTGGCACAGGGCTGGATGGGTCGTTCAGATAGGAGGGATGGTGTTGCCTTCTCCTTCGCCGCTGTCCGCCACTGCCGCCGCCGGTCGCTTCAGCCAAAAATGGCCAGTTTTGGCCCGCTTTTTTGTTTGGTTTTGCCAGTTCCTGCGTCGCGCAGCGAACCATTATGAGCGGAGCAAAACGCCAGCCATCTCAGCACCCTAGAACCTCCGGTGGCACAGGGCTAGATGGGGCGTTCAGATACCAGGGGACGGTGTTGCCTCTCGCCGCCCGCTGTCCGCCGCTGCCGCCGCCGCTTCAGCCAAAATGGCCAATTTTGGGTTTTGGCCAGTTTTTTGGCATTTTTGCGTTGCGCGGGAACGACATGAGCGGAGCAAAACGCCAGCCATCTCAGCACCCTGGAACCCCTGTGTGGCACAGGGCTAGATGGGGCGTTCAGATAGCAGGGACGGTGCTACCTCTCGCCGTTCGCTGTCCTTCGCCGCCGGGCCCAAAAAAATGGCCAGTTTTGGCCCGTTTTTGGCTAGTTTTGGCCAGTTTTTGGGCAGTTCTTGCTTGCGCGGCGAACGACGCGAGCGGAGGAAAAAACGTCAGCCATCTCAGCACCCTGAACCCCGGTGGCACAGGGCTGGATGGGGCGTTCAGATAGCAGGGACGGTGTTGCCTCTCGCCGTCCGCTGTCCTCCGCCCGCTTTCTGGCTGCCAAAAAAATGGCCAGTTTTGGCCCTTTTGGGCCGTTTTGGCCAGTTTTTGGCAGTTCTGCGTGTCATGGGGCGAATCTATTATGAGCAGAGCAAAACGTCAGCCATCTCAGCACCCTGGAACCCCCGGTGGCACAGGGCTGAATGGGGCGTTCAGATACCAGGGACGGTGCTGCCCTCGGCGCTGCTGTCGCTGTCCTCCGCCGCCGTTCGCCGGCCAAAATGGCCAGTTTTTTCCGCTTTTGGCCAGTTTTGGCCAGTTTTTTTGGCAGTTCTTGCTTGCCGCGGCTATTAACGACGTGAGCTGGAGCAAAACGTCAGCCATCTCAGCACCATGGAACCCCGGTGGCACAGGGCTGGATGGGGCGTTCAGATAGTAGGGACGGTGTTGCCTCTTCGCCATTGTCTGTCCCGCCGCCGCCGCTCGCCAGCAAAAAAATGGCCAGTTTGGCCAGGTTTTGGGCCGTTTTTGGCCAGTTTTTGGGCAGTTCTTATGCGTCGCTGGCGAACCACATGAGCAGAGCAAAACGCGTCAGCCATCTCAGCTTGCTGGAACCCCCGGTGGCACAGGGCTGAATGGGGCGTTCAGATACCAGGGACGCTGTGTTCTTCGCCTTTGCTGTCGTCGCCGCCACGTTGCTTCAGCCAAAATGGCCAGTTTTGGCCTTTTTTTGGCCAGTTTTGGCCAGGTTTTGGGCAGTTTTTTGCGCGGCGGCGAACGACGACGAGAGCGAGCAAAACGTCAACCATCTCAGCACCCTGGAACCCCGGTGGCATAGGGCCGGATGGGGCATTCAGATAGCAGGATGGTGCTGCCTCTCGCTTCGCCGCTGTTGTCCGCCCTTGGTCGCTCAGCCAAAATGGCCAGTTTTGGCCCGCTTTTGGGTCGTTTTGGCCAGTTTTTGGCAGTTCCTTGCGTCGCAGGCGAACGACGTGAGCGGAGCAAAACGCCAGCCATCTCAGCACCCTAGAACCCCGGGTGGCACAGGGCTGGATGGGGCGTTCAGATACCAGGGGACGGTGTTGCCTCGCCGCCGTTGTCCCGTCCGCCGCCACCTGGCCAGCTCAAAATGGCCAATTTTGGCCCGTTTTTGGCCAGTTTTTGGCATTTTGGGGCAGTTCTTATGCGGGCGAACGACATGAGCGGAGCAAAACGCCAGCCATCTCAGCATTCTGGAACCCCGGTGGCGAGGGCTAGATGGGGCGTTCAGATAGCAGGGACGGTGTTGCCTCGCTTTCGCTGTCGTTGTCCTCCGCCGGCTTCAACCAAAATGGTCAGTTTTGGCCCTTTTGGCTAGTTTTGGCTAGTTTTTGGGCAGTTCTTGCTTGCGAATGGGTGAACGACGTGAGCGGAGCAAAACGTCAGCCATCTCAGCACCCTGGAACCCCCGGGTGGCACAGGGCTGGATAGGGCGTTCAGATAGTAGGGACGGTGCTGCCTGCTCGCTTAGCTCGTCTGTCATCCTTTGGGCCGTCCGCCGCCGCTTCAGCCAAAAATGGCCAGTTTTGTTTTGGTTTTTTGGCAGTTCTTGCATGTCGCTGGCGAAACGACGTGGAGGGAGCAAAACGTCAGCCATCTCAGCACCCTGGAACCCCCCGGTGGCACAGGGCTAGATGGGGCGTTCAGATAGCAGGATGGTGCTGCCTCTCGCTTCGCTGTCCTGTCCGTCGCCGCCGGTCTCTCAGCAAAAAATGGCCAGTTTTGGCCCGTTTTTGTGCCGTTTTGGACAGTTTTTGGGCAGTTCTTGTGTACCGAGGCGAACGACGTGAGAGGAGCAAAACGTCAGCAATCTCAGCACCCTAGAACCCCCCGGGTGGCACAGGGCTGGATGGGGCGTTCGTATACCAGGGATGGTGCTGCCTCTCGCCGCTCGCTGTCCTCCGCCAGCCGGCTTCCTTCCGCCAAAATGGCCAGTTTTGGTCTGCTTTTGGCCAGTTTTGGCCAGTTTTTTGGCAGTTCTTGCTTGCCGGGCGAAACGACGGAGCGGAGCAAAAACGTCAGCCATCTCAGCACCATGGAACCTTCCGGTGGCACAGGGCTGATGGGGCGTTCAGATAGCAGGACGGTGCTGCCTCTCGCGCTGTTGTCATCCGCCGCCGCCGCTTGGCCAGCCAAAATGGCCAGTTTTGGCCCGTTTTGGCCAGTTTTGGTTAGTTTTGGGCAGTTCTTGCATGTCGCGGCTAACGATGTGAGCGAGCAAAAACGCCAGCCATCTCAGCACCCTAGAACCCGGTGGCAAAGGGCTAGATGGGGCGTTCGATAGCAGGATGGTGCTGCCTCGCTCAAGAATTCGCTGTCCGCCGCCGCCGCCGGTCGCTTCAGCCAAAATGGCCAGTTTTGGTCCGTTTTTGTGCCGCTTTTTGGACAGTTTTTGGCAGTTCTGTGTGCGCCGAGGCTTAACGACGCGGAGCGGGAGCAAAACATCAGCCATCTCAGCACCCTAGAACCTCCCGGTGGTATAGGGCTGGATTTGGGCGCTCAGATAGTAGGGACGGTGTTGCCTCTCGCCGCCGCTGTCCTCCTCCCGCCGCCAGCTGGTCATGGCCAAAATGGCCAGTTTTGGCCAGTTTTTGGGCAGTTCTTTGTGTGCGGGCTTAACGACGTGGAGCCGGAGCAAAACGTCAGCATCTAAGCACCCTGAACCCCCCGGGTGGTTCAGGGCTGGATGGGGCGTTCAGATAAGCAGGGATGGTGTTGCCTCGCCGCCGCTGTCCCCACTCGCTGAGTTCCGCCGCTTCAGCCAAAATGGCCAGTTTTGGCCCTTTTGTTTTTTTGGGCCGCTTTTGGCCAGTTTTGGGCAGTTCTGCGCGCGCGAGGCTTAACGAACGGAGCGGAGCAAAATGTCAGCCATCTCAGCACCCTGAACCCCGGGTGAAATAGGGCTGGATGGGGCGTTCAGATGCCAGGGACGGTGTTGCTCTCGCCTTCGCTGTCCTGTCCGCCGCTGTCCGCCGCCGCCACGCTTCGCTTTCAGCAAAATGGCCAGTTATAGTTCGTTTTGGCCAGTTTTGGCCAGTTTTTGGGCAGTTCTTGTTTGTCGCCGGGTGAACGATGTGAGAGGAGCAAAACGCCAGCCATCTAAGCACCCTGAACCCCCCGGGTGGCACAGGGCTGGATGGGGCGTTCAGATAGCAGGGACGGTGTTGCCTCGCTTCGCTGCTGTCCCCGCCGCCGCTGCCGCTCAGCCAAAAATGGCTAGTTTTGGCCCATTTTTGGCCAGTTTTGGCCAGTTTTGGGCAGTTCTGCGCGTCGCGGGCGACCGACGTGAGCGGAGCAAAACATCAGCCATCTCAGCACCTGGAACCCCGGTGGCACTGGGATAGATGGGGCGTTCAGATAGCAGGACGGTGTTGTCTCGGCTTTCGCTTCATTGTCCTGTCCCGCCGCCCGTCATTGCTCAGCCAAAAAATGGCCAGTTTTGGCCCGTTTTTGGCCAGTTTTGGCCAGTTTTTGGGCAGTTCTTGTGTCGCGCAAAACGACATGAGCGGAGCAAAACGTCAGCCATCTCAGCACTCGAAACCCCGGGTGGCACAGGCCTGATGGGGCGTTCAGATAGCAGGGACGGTGCTGCCTCGCTTCGCCGCTATCCTCCACTTGCCGCCGCCGCTTCAGCAAAATGGCAAAGTTTTAGCCCGTTTTTGGCCAGTTTTGGCCAGTTTTTGGGCAGTTCTTGCTTGCCGCGGTGAACGATGTGAGAGGAGCAAAACGTCAGCCATCTAAGCACCCTGGAACCCCCCGGGTGGCATAGGGCTGGATGGGGCGTTCGTATAGCACGGACGGTGCTGCCTCTCGCTTCGCTGTCCTCCTCGGGCCGCCGTTGTCCGTCCGCCCGCCAGCCGCCGCTTCAAAAAAAATGGCCAGTTATAGTCCGTTTTGGCCAGTTTTGGCCAGTTTTTGGGCAATTTTTGCTTGCCGCGTGAACGATGTGAGAGGAGCAAAACGTCAGCCATCTCAGCACCCCTGGAACCCCGGTGGCACAGGGCTGGATGGGGCGTCGAGATAGCAGGGACGGTGTTGCCTTCCGCCGCCTCCTCCGCCGCTTCGCCATTTCGCTTCAGCCAAAATGGCTAGTTTTGGCCCATTTTGGCCAGTTTTGGCCAGTTTTGGGCAGTTCTGCGCGCGCGGGCGACCGACGGAGCGGAGCAAAAACATCAGCCATCTCAGCACCCTGGAACCCCGGTGGCACTGGGATAGATGGGGCGTTCAGATAGCAGGACGGTGTTGTCTCTCCTTCATTGCTGTCCCGCCGCCGCCGCCGCTTCAGCCAAAATGGCCAGTTTTGGCCCATTTCTGGGCCGTTTTGGCCAGTTTTTAGGCAGTTCTTGCGCGTCGCGGGCGAACGACATGATGGAGCAAAACCAGCCATCTCAGCATGCTGGAACCCCCGGTGGCATAGGGCTGGATGGGGCGTTCAGATAGCAGGGACGGTGCTGCCTCTTCGCCGCCGCCTTATCCTCCACTTGCCGCCGCCGCTTCAGAAAAAATGGCAAGTTTTAGCCCGCTTTTGGCCAGTTTTGGCCAGTTTTTGGGCAGTTCTTGCTTTGTCGCGGTGAACGATGTGAGAGGAGCAAAACGTCAGCCATCTAAGCACCCTGAACCCCCGGTGGCATAGGGCTGGATGGGGCGTTCAGATAGCAGGACGGTGCTGCCTCTCGCCGCCTCCACCCCCGCCGCCGCCGGCCAGCCAAAAATGGCTAGTTTTGGTTTTTTTGGCCAGTTTTGGCCAGTTTTTGGGCAGTTCTTGCGTCGGTAATGACCGACGTGAGCGAAAAAACGTCAAGAACTCAAAGCCCCTGAACTCCCCGGGTGGCACAGGGCTGGATGGAGCGTTCGTATAGCAGGGATGGTGCTGCCTCTCGCTTCGCTCGCTGTCCACCACTCGCCGCTCGGTCGCTCAGCCAAAAATGGCCAATTTTGGCCCGTTTTTATGCTGTTTTTGCCATTTTTGGGCAGTTCTTGCGTTCCACAACGAACGACGTGAGCGGAGCAAAACGTCAGCCTTCTCAGCACCCTAGAATCCCCCGGGTGGCACAGGGCTGGATTGGGCGTTCGTATAGCAGGGACGGTGCTGCCTCTCGCTTCGCTCGCTGTACGCCGCTCGCCGCTCGCTCGCTTAGCCAAAAATGGCCAGTTTTGGCCAGTTTTTGGGCAGTTCTTGCGTGCCGCGGCGAATGACATCAGCGGAGCAAAACGTCAGCCATCTCAGCACCCTGGAACCCCCCGGGTGGCACAGGGCTGGATGGGGCGTTCTTATAGCATGGACGGTGCTGCCTCGCCCGCCGTTGTCCCCGCCCCGCTTCGGCTTCAGCCAAAATGGCCAGTTTTGGCTAGTTTTTGGGCAGTTCTTGCGTGCCTCGCGAATCCGACATGAGAGCGGAGCAAAACGCCAGCCATCTCAGCACCCTGGAACCCCGGTGGCACAGGGCTGGATGGGGCGTTCCTATAGCAGGGACGGTGTTGCCTCGCCGCTCAGCTTCGCTGTCCTCCGCCGCCGCCGCCAGCCAAAATGGCCAGTTTTGGCCCTTTTGGGCTAGTTTTGGCCAGTTTTGGGCAGTTCTTGCGTGCCGCGGAGAACGACGTGAGCTGAGCAAAACGTCAGCCATCTCAGCACCCTGGAACCCCCCGGTGGCACAGGGCTGGATGGGGCGTTCGTATAGCAGGGATAGTGCTGCCTCTCGCTTCGCTCGCTGTCCGCAGCTTGCCGCTTGCCGCTCGGTCGCTCAGCCAAAAATGGCCAGTTTTAGCACGTTTTTGGGTTGTTTTGGCCAGTTTTTGGGCAATTCCTGCGTGCCGCAGCGAACGACGTGAGCGGAGCAAAACGTCAGCCATCTCAGCACCCTGGAACCCCTGGGTGGCACAGGGCTGGATTGGGCGTTCGTATAGCAGGGACGGTGCTGCCTCTCGCTTCGCTCGCTGTCCGCTGCTCGCCGCTCGTTCTCTCAGCCAAAAATGGCTAGTTTTGGCCTGTTTTTGGGCTGTTTTGGTCAGTTTTTGGGCAGTCCTTGCTGGTTGGCGGCTAACGACGCGCGGCGATGAAAAACGTCGGCCAAAAAAATGGCCAGTTTTGGTCTGTTTTTGGCCTGTTTATCGGCCGTTTTTCTTCGATTGAAATCTTCTTCTTCCTTGTGTGGCCAACAATGCGTTGATCTGTACTTCTTCATGCACGGCGGTGTCTTGTCGTCGATTGCCTTGTTTGATCGGCCACTTGAGTCTTTGTTGCTCGTGGTTGGCGATGGGCTGTCCGATGGGATGACTGTGTCGGCATGTGAGCGGGGATCGATTTGTATGCCGCGGTGGGCTCCCTTCTTTTGTGCAGTTGACCACCGACATTGCAAGTCTCTTCAATGGTACTCTGTTCGAACGGAGATGTGTGTGTTGCCTGTACAATCTACCTAGTTCCTTTGGAAATAGACATTGTTTACCTCGCTTATCCACTTCTCATGTCCTATACGAATGAGGAGTGTCGATGTTCGTGCACCTTGTGTGTCCTCGAACGATGTCATGTCTCAAACCTCTCGTCTCGAGTGGCTCCAGTGTTCACGTGAGTGCTCTTGGATGCAGTGGTTAAGAATGTACCATGGGTCTTTGGACTCTTGGCACATGATCGGTTGGCTTTCTTGGTCGCCCTTCGACGGATGACAGCCTTCCCATCGTTGCCCCACTTTACCTCATGGTAATCGGTCGGCATGTTGGGCTTGGCGTCGTGGAGGACATGCTACCTGGTTGATCCTGCCAGTAGTCATATGCTTGTCTCAAAGATTAAGCTATGCATGTGTAAGTATGAACTATTTCAGACTGTGAAACTGCGAATGGCTCATTAAATCAGTTATAGTTTGTTTGATGGTACGTGTTCTCGGATAAACGAGTAATTCTAGAGCTAATACGTGCAACAAACCCCGACTTTCGGAAGGGATGCATTTATTAGATAAAAGGTCGACGCGGGCTTTGCCCGCCGTTCGATGATTCATGATAACTCGACGGATCGCGACGACCCCTCGTGTCGGGCGACGCATCATTCAAATTTCTGCCCTATCAACTTTCGATGGTAGGATAGGGGCCTACCATGGTGGTGATGGGTGACGGAGAATTAGGGTTTGATTCCGAGAGGGAGCTCGAGAAACGGCTACCACATCCAAGGAAGGCAGCAGGAAAGAAATTACCCAATCCTCGACACGGGAGGTAGTGACAATAAATAACAATACCGGGCTCTTTTGAGTCCGGTAATTGAATGAGTACAATCTAAATCCCTTTAACGAGGATCCATTGAGGGCAAGTCGGTGCCAGCAACCGCGGTAATTCCAGCCCAATAGCGCGATATTTAAGTTGTTGCAGTTAAAAAGCACGAAGTTGGACTTTGGGACGGGTCGGTCGGTCCGGCCATGGGTGTGCAACCGGCCGTCCCATCCTTCGTCGGCGATGCGTCGGCCTTAATCTGGCCGGGTCGTGCCTCCTGCTATTACTTTGAAGAAATTAGAGTGCTCAAAGCAAGCCCATGGCCTTAAATGGTCGGGTCGTAGCCTCCGGCGCTGTTACTTTGAAGAAATTAGAGTGTTTCAAAGCAAGCCCACGCCTGGATACATTAGCATGGGATAACATCATAGGATTTCGGTCCTATTGTGTTGGCCTTCTGGATCGGAGTAATGATTAAGAGGGACAGTCGGGGCATTCAGATTTCATAGTCAAAGGTGAAATTTTGGATTTATGAAAGACGAACCACCGCGAAAAGCATTTGCCAAGGATGTTTTCATTAATCAAGAACGTAAAGTTGGGGGCTCAAGACGATCGATACCGCCCTAGTCTCAACCATAAACGATGCCCACCGTGGATCGACGATGATGTTACTCTTAGGACTCCGCCGACACCTTATGAGAAATCAAAGTCTTTGGGTTCCGGGGAGTATGGTCGCAAGGCTGAAAACTTTAAGGAATTGACGGAAGGGCACCACCAGAGGGAGCTCCGGGCTTAATTTGACTCAACACGGGAAACGTACCAATTCCCAGACATAGCAAGGATTGACAGACCGAGAGCTCTTTCTTGATTCTATGGGTGGTGGTGCATGGTCATTCTTAGTTGGTGGAGCCGATTTGTCCGGTTAATTCGATAACTAACGAGACCTCACCGCTAACTAGCTACGGAGAGGCATCCCCCCGCCGCCTTCTTAGAGGGACAATGGCCGTTTAAGCCACGGAAGTTTGAGGCGATAACAGGTCTGTGATGCCCTTAGATGTTCTGGGTCGCGACGACACTACAATCGATGTATTCAACGAAGTCTATAGCCTTGGCCGACAGTGCCGGGTAATCTTTTGAAAATTTCATCGTGATGGGGATAGATCATTGCAATTGTTGGTCTTCAACCAGGAATTCTAGTAAGCGAAGTCATCAGCTCCTGTTGACTACGCCCCTGCCCTTTGTACACATCGCCCGGTCACTCCCTACCGATTGAATGGTCCGTGAAGTGTTCGGATCGAGATGACGGGCGGTTCGCCGCCGCCGACGGCTTCGCGGAGAAGTCCACTGAACCTTATCATTTAGAGGAAGGAGAAGTCGTAACAAGGTTTCCGTAGGTGAACCTGCGGAAGGATAATTGTCGAGACCCACTGACGAGGACGACCGTGAATGAGTCAACAACGATTGCTCGCCGGGCTCGTCCCGACAACACCCCGAATGCCAGTCCGCCCTCGGGCGGGACGACCGAGGGGATGAACTACCAACCCCGGCGCGGATAGCGCCAAGGAACACGAACATCGAAGTCGGAGGGCCTCGCTGCATGCAGTAGGCTACAATTCCGACGGTGACCCCATTGGACGACTCTCGGCAACGGATATCTTGGCTCGTGATCGATGAAGAACGAAGCTTAAATGCGATACCTAGTGTGAATTGCAGAATCCCGCGGAACCATCGAAGTCTTTGAACGCAAGTTGCGCCCGAGGCCATCCGGCTAAGGGCACGCCCGCCAAGGCGTCACGCCGACGCCGCCGTTGTTCTCGGGGGGGGGGGCGAATGCGGAGGATGGCCCCCCGTCGCGAAGGCGCGCGGTTGGTCAAGAGCCGGCCGCCGATGGTTGTCGAACACGACGACGTGGTGGATGCCTTCAGCGAGCCAGACGTCATGCCTTTCGACCCAAAGCGAGGCCTCGAGGACCCAAGTCGTGGTGCGAAGTCGATGCCACGGACCGCGACCCCAGTGTCAGGTGGGGCTACCCGCTGAGTTTAAGCAAATAAATAAGCGGAGGAGAAGAAACTTACAAGGATTCCTTAGTAACGGCGGCTTAACCGGATCAGCCCAATTTTGAGAATCGGGCGGCTACGCCGTCTGAATTGTAGTCCGGAGAAGCGCCCCCGCGACGGACCGAGCCCAAGTCCCCCGGAAAGGGGCGCGGGAGGGTGAGAGCCCCGTCCGGCCGGACCCTGCCGCGACCACGAGGGCCGGCCGACGAAGTCGGGTTGTTTGGGAATGCAGCCCCAATCGGGCGGTAAATTCCGGCCCAAGGCTAAATATGGGCGAGAGACCGGTAGCTTAACAAGTACCGCGTGAGGGAAAGATGAAAAGGACTTTGAAAAGAGAGTCAAAGAGTGCTTGAAATTGCCGGAGGGAAGCGGATGGGGGGCGGCGATGCACCTCGGTCGGATGCGCGGAACGGCGGTTAGCTGATCCGCCGCCGCTCGGGTGCGGATCGACGCGGGCTGCATCGACGGCCAAGCCCCGGACGGATCGCTCATTCGAGGGGATACCGCCGGCGCGGTCGGGACATGACGACGCCATCGGGCGCGTTCCCCGCTGGGTACACGTCGGCGACCTAGGCATTGGCCGAAGGGCTCCCCATACGACCTGTCTTGAAACACGGACCAAGGAGTCGACATGCGCGGCGAAGTCGACAAAAAAGCGGAAACCCGGAAGGCACAAAGGAAGTTAACGGGGGGAACCCTCGAGGGTGGCACCGCACGCCGACCCGATCTTCGTGGAAGGGTTCGAAGTTGGAGCATGCATGTCGGGACCCAAAGATGGTGAACTATGCCCGAAGCGAGGAGAAGCCGAGGAAACTCGGTGGAGGCCCGGCGATACCGACGCGGCAAATCGTTCGTCCGACTTGGGTATAGGGGCGAAAGACTAATCGAACCATCTAGTAGCTGGTTCCCTCCGAAGTTTCCCTCAGGATAGCTGGAGCCCACGTGCGAGTTCTATCGGGTAAAGCCAATTATTAGAGGCATCGGGGTCGCAATGCCCTCGACCTATTCTCAAACATTAAATAGGTAGGACGGTGCGGCTGCTTCATTGAGCCGCGTCGCGGAATCGATGAATCGAAAGCCGGGTTACGGTGCCCATCTGCGCGCTAACCCAGACACCACAAAGGGTGTTGGTCGATTAAGATAGCAGGACGGTGGTCATGGAAGTCGAAATCCGCTAAGGAGTGTGTAACAACTCACGTGTCAAATCAACTAGCCCCGAAAATGGATGGCGCTGAAGCGCTTGAACCCACACCCGCCATCGGGCGAGCCAAGCCCGATGAGTAGGAGGGGCGGTGGTCGCCATAAAACCTGTATAGCGAGCCCCGCAGAGCGCCATCGGGTGCAGATCTTGGTGGTAGTAGCAAATATTCAAATGAGAACTTTGAAGGTCAAGAGGGGAAAGGTTCCATGAACGGCACTTGCACATGGGTTAGCTGATCCTAAGGGGACGGGGAAGCCCGTCCGAGAACGTCTCGAAGCGAAGCCCGGAAGGGAATCGGGTTAAAATTCCCCGAGCCCGACGCGACGGCGGACGGCAACGTTAGGAAGGTCGAGACGCCGGGGGGCTCCGTGAAGAGTTGTCCTTTTCGCTTAACGGCCCGCACTCGAAACGCTCACCGTAGGTAGGGTCCAGCGGTCGGAAGAGTGCCGCACATCGCACGGCTGCTCGTCACCAACCCGGTCCGATGAGCTAATCGTCCATTAACTCCATTTTGGTCCTTGCAACCACGGACCAAAATGCTTAAGCTGACGTTACGTAGTACACATCATCGCCCTTATAAGTTAATCACTCACATTCCCCACTTCCGATGTGGGACTAATGGGATGTTACATTATCCCCAACTCAATTAGCTTGACGCCCTCGCGCCAAGGCCAGACATAACCCAGATCGAACCCTAGCATAGTGCATGTGAGGATTAACTCGATGGTGGCTCCACGCCCCGGATGAGTTCTCGACTCCATCCACGGGGTAGCCCTTTCCCTACCGAGCCCTCTCACCCCTGCCCAAATGCTAGGGGGCTCGATACCAAATGTCACGAATTCGGTCCGATGAGCTAACTGTCCAATAACTCCATTTTGGTCCTTGCAACCACGGACCAAAATGCTTAAGCGGGATGTTACATTATCCCCAACTCAATTAGCTTGACGTCCTCGTCAAGGCCGACATAACCCGATCGAACCCTAGCATAGTGCATGTGAGGATTAACTCGGTGGTGGCTCCACGCCGTGATGAGTTTCTCGACTCCATCCACGGTAGCTCCTTTTCCTACCGGAGCCTCTCACCCCGCCCAAATGCTAGGTCGGCTCGATACCAAATGTCACGACCCCGGTCCGATGAGCTAATCGTCTAATAACTCCATTTTGGTCCTTGCAACCACGGACCAAAATGCTTAAGCTGGACTTCGTGAGTACACTCATCGTGCCCTTATAAGTTAATCACACACATTCCCCACTTCCGATGTGGGACTAATGGGATGTTAGCACCCGGCGCCTTCTGCCGCCCCTTGTTTGAAAATGAGGAGGACCGTGCCGCTCAGCCGGTCATACTCATAACCGCATCAGGTCTCCAAGGTGAACAGCGACCCGCCCATGGAACAATGTAGGCAAGGGAATTCGCAAAACGGATCCAGAACTTCGAAAAGGATTGGCTCGAGGGCTAGGCACGGGGTCCCGCCCCAACCCCCGGCTTTGTTGGACTGCGGATCGCCGAAGCTGCTCGCGGGCGAGGCGGTCGCCGCGTCGGGCCGGGATGGACCGAATGGCCCCTCGGGAGTTTTCCCGGCGCCGAACAGCCGATCAAGAACTGGTAACGGACAAGGGGAATCCGATTGTTTAATTAAAACAAAGCATTGCGATGGTTCGCGATGCTCACGAATGTGATTTTCGCCCGCTCTTTCGAATGTCAAAGTGAAGAAATTCAACCAAGCGTGGGTAAACGGCGGGAGTAACTATGACTCTTTAAGGTAGCCAAATGCCTGGTCATCTAATTAGTGACGCGCGATGAATGGATTAACAAGATTCCCACTGCCCTCGTTTACTATCCAAATAAAACCACATCCAAGGGACGGGCTTAGCAGAATCAGCGGGGAAAGTAGACCCCGTTGAGCTTGACTCTAGTCCGACTTTGTGAAATGACTTGAGAGGTGTAGGATAAGTGGGGAGCCGGTTCACCGCGGAAGTGAAATACCACTACTTTTAACGTTATTTTACTTATTCCGTGAGTCGGAGGCGGGGCCCGCCCCTCCATTTGATTCCAAGGCCCGCCCTTTAGCGGGCCGATCCGGCGGAAGACATTGTCGTGGGGAGTTTGGTGGGCGCACATCTGTTAAAAGATAACGCAAGTGTCCTAAGATGAACTCAACGAGAACAGAAAAATCGCGGTGGAAAAAAAAGCATAAAAGCTCGTTTGATTATGATTTCCAGCATTTAATACAAACCGCGAAAGCGTGGGCCTATCGATCCTTTAGACCTTCGGAATTTGAAGCTAGAGGGTGTCGAAAAAGTTACCACAGGGTAACTGGCTTGTGGCAGCCTGCCGCTCATAGCGACATTGCTTTTTGATCCTTCGATGTTGGCTCTTCCTATCATTGTGAAGCAGAATTCACCAAGTGGTGGATTGTTCACCCACCAATAGCTTAACTTGAGCTGGGTTTAGACCGCCGTGGAGACAGGTTAGTTTTACCCTCACCGATGATCGTGGTCGCGATAGTAATTCAACCTAGTACGAGAGGAACCGTTGATTCACACAATTGGTCATCGCGCTTGGTTGAAAAGCTAGTGGCGCTGGTTACCATGTGTCGATTATGACTGAACGCTTCTAAGTCAGAATCCTTGCTAGCAACCGGCGCCCGCTGTCGTTCGCCTCCCGACCCACAGTAGGGGCCTTTGGCTCCCCATGGGCTCGTGGTCGCCGGTGTAGCCCTCGTGGTGGTATAGCCACGGGCGCCATCGGGAAGTGAAATTCGCATGGACGATGGGGCAATCCTTTGCAGACAACTTAAATACGCCGATGGGGCATTGTAAGTGGTAGAGTGGCCTTGCTGCCACGATCCACTGAGATCCAGCCCCGCGTCGCGACGGATTCGCCCCCCCCCCCCCCCCCCCCCAAATTCACTGCCCTCCACGCCGACGAGGTTGAAAGCGATAGTCGAGCGGTCGAAATATCCGACGGGACGCATTGAACTTAGGGGCTGAGCTGAGCTGAGCTGAGGTATCCAAGTGCGGCAGCAGCGCTCAGGAATGCAGGAGCCACTGCACGTGGCGACCGAGTGCCTTTGATTCGATGAGGCGCTAGCAATGACGGAGCGGTCACTGCAGGATTCGACGAGGCACAAGGCGATGCAGGTCGATGGATGCACATGTCGTTGCCGCTGTGCAAGCGCAAGCACCAACCAATGTGCCAATGGCCCGTCCGCAGAATCGCACTCGATGACAAACACGGCAGCATCCCCCCACCATCACATCATTACCTTGCCTCAATGCCCTCGCTTGCTTCACCCGCCTCGCAGCGCAGCTCAGCTCAGATCTCAGCACCATGTTGGGTTTGGGTTTAGGCAATACAATGAACCCAGCCAGGGATGCCGCTGCCTCTCGCTGTCCGCCCCGCCGCTCGCCCCACGCCCCTCGCTCGCATAGCCAAAAATGGCCAGTTTTGGCCCCGGCCCTTTCTTGCGCCAGTTTTTGGGCAGTTCTTACGAGCCGCGGCGAACAACGTGAGCGGAGTAAAACATCATTGAACATAGCACCCTGGAACCCCCCGGGTGGCACAGGGAGCTGGATGGGCCATTCGTATAGCAGTGACGGTGCTGCCTCTCGCTTCGCTCGCTGTCCGCCGCTCGCCGCTCGTCGCTCGGTCGCTCAGCCAAATTGGCCAGTTTTGGCCAGTTTTTGGCAGTTCTTGTGTGCCGCAGCGAACGACGTGAGCGGAGCAAAACGTCAGCCATCCCAGCATCCTGGAACCCCCCGAGTGGCAAAGGGCTGGATGGGGCGTTCGTATAGTAGGGACGGTGCTGCCTCTTGCTGTCCGCCGCCCACCGCTCAGTCGCTCAGCCAAAATTGGCCAGTTTTGGCCAGTTTTTGGGCCGTTATGGCTAGCTTTTGGGCTGTTCTTGCGTGCCGCGGCGACCGACATGAGCGGAGCAAAACGTCAGCCATCTCAGCACCCTGGAACCGCCCAGGTGGCACAGGGCTGGATGGGGCGTTCGTATAGCAGGGACGGTGTAGCGTCTCGCTTCGCTCGCTGTCCACCGCTCGCTGTTCGCTCGCTCAGCCAAAAATGGCCAGTTTTGGCCCGTTTTTGAGTTGTTTTCGCAAGTTTTTGGGCAGTTCTTGCGTGCCGCGGCGAACGATAAGAGCGGACAAAAACGTCACCCATCTCAACACCCTGGAACCCCCCGGGTGGCACAGGGCTGGATTGGGCGTTCGTATAGCAGGGACGGTGCCGCCTCTCGCTTCGCTCGCTGTCCGTCGCTCGCCGTTCGCTCGCTCAGCCAAAAATGGCAAGTTTTGGCCCGTTTTTGAGCCGTTTTGGCCAGTTTTTGGGCAGTTCTTGCGTGCCGCGGTGAACGATAAGAGCGGAGCAAAACGTCAGCCATCTCAGCACCCTGGAACCTCCCGGGTGGCATAGGGCTGGATGGGGCGTTTGTATAGCAGGGACGGTGCTGCCTCTCGCTTCGCTTGATGTCCGCCGCTCGCTGCTCGCTCACTCAGCCAAAAATGGCCAGTTTTGGCCCGTTTTTGGGTCGTTTTGGCTAGTTTTTTGGCAGTTCTTCGTGCCGCGGCTAACGACATGAGCGGAGCAAAACGTCAACCATCTCAGCACCCTGGAACCCCCCAGGTGGCACAGGGCTAGATGGGGCGTTCGTATAGCAGGGACGGTGCTGCCTCTCACTTCGCTCGCTGTCCACCGCTCGCCGCTCGCTCGCTCAGCCAAAAAATGGCCAGCTTTGGCCTGTTTCTAGGCCGTTTTGGCCAGTTTTTGGGCAGTTCTTGCGTGCCGCGGCGAACGACATGAGCGGAGCAAAACGTCAGCCATCTCAGCACCCTGGAACCCCCCGAGTGGCACAGGGCTGGATGGGGCGTTCGTATACCAAGGATGGTGCTGCCTCTCGCTTCGCTCGTCGCTCGGTCGCTCAGCCAAAAATGGCCAATTTTGGCCCTTTTTGGGCCGTTTTGGCCAGTTTTTGGGCAATTCGTGCGTGCCGCGGTGAACGACATGAGCGGAGCAAAACGTCAGCCATCTCAGCACCCTGGAACCCCCCGGGTGGCACAGGGCTGGATGGGGCGTTCGTATAGCAGGGACGGTGCTGCCTCTGCCGCTTCGCCGTTGTCCGCCGCCGCCGCTGCTTCAGCTCAAAAAAATGGCCAATTTTGGCCCATTTTCGCCAGTTTTTTGCCAATTTTGGGCAGTTCTTGCGCGCTTGGCTAACGACGTGAGCGGAGCAAAACGTCAGCCATCTCAGCACCCTGGAACCCCCGGGTGGCACAGGGCTGGATGGGGCGTTCAGATAGCAGGGACGGTGCTTCTCTCGCCGCTTGCTGTCCTCCGCCGCCGCCGCCAGCCAAAATGGCGGTTTTGGCCAGTTTTGGCCAGTTTTTTTGGGCAGTTCTTACGCGTCGCGGCGAAACGACGCGTGGCGAGTTAAACGTCAGCCATCTCAGAAGCACCCTGGAACCCCTGGGTGGCACAGGGCTGGATGGGGCGTTCAGATAGCGGGACGGGCTGTTGCTCGCCGCCGCTGTCCTTCGCCGCCGCTTAATTTGCCGCTTTCAGCCAAAATGGCCAATTTTGGCTCGTTTTGGCCAGTTTGGCCAATTTTTGGGCAGTTCTTGCGTCGCGCTTAACGACGTGATGAGCAAAACGTCAGCCATCTTAGCACCCCTAGAATCCCCGGTGGCACAGGGCTGGTTGGGGCGTTCGATAGCAGGGACGGTGCTTCCTCTCACTTCGCTGCTGTCCTCCGCCGCCGCTCGCTTCGCCAAAAAAATGGCGGTTTTGGCCCATGTTTGGCCGTTTTTTGGGTAGTTCTTGCGTCGCGGCGAACGACATGAGCGGAGCAACACGCCAGCCATCTCAGCACCCTGGAAACCCCGGTGGCACAGGGCTGGATGGGGCGTTCGATAGCGGGACGGTGTTGCCTCTCGCCGCTTAGCTGTCCACACGCCACTCGCCGCCGCCATTGGGCCGCTCAGCCAAAAATGGCCAGTTTTGGCCCTTTTTGGGCCATTTTGGCCAGTTTTTGGGCAGTTCTTGCATGCCGCGGCGAACGACATGAGCGGAGCAAAACGTCAGCCATCTTAGCATCCTGGAACCTCCCGGGTGGCACAGGGCTGGATGGGGCGTTCGTATACCAGGGACGTGTTGAATCTCGGATTTTGATGATGCAATCAATTGATTAGTTAATTTATCTAATCCATATTGTTGAGTTAAGTGTACATGATTAACTACGATAACCAGAAAACACAAAGCAAGGATATCGGAGTCAAGTTCGATGGACGTTTAAGAGTTCGAAGAATCGTCGGAGATGCTGCCGGAACCAACCGAGAAAAAAATCGGGAACCTATCAGAATTTTCGAAAGTTCGCCAAAGAGATCGTTGGAGGTTCATGGAGATCACCGAGAAGGCTCGGCTACTCATTAAAGTCATCACATGTTCGGGAGCTTGCTGGGAGCCTGTCGGAAGAAGTTCGTCGGAAAGCTCGCCGGAACAAGACTCGACGTTCGCGGTTGAAATTTTGCTTAGGATGTGTTTTTGTTAAGTAGTTAACGTGTAATTAGGATTAGGATTAAGAAATAATCCTATATCCTGGTTAGGGGCCAACTGGGCCCAAATTTGACTTGGTTTGAGCTAAGTTTGAAGCCCAACCAGTCAACCGAAGAGTCTGGCGGTGGCACTGCCAGACTGGGCGGTTGCACCGCCCAGCACCCGAGAGCTGGGCAGTGGCACCGCCTAGCACTGTCAGCGCCTGACACTGACAGGCGGTGGCACCGCCAGCATCGGGAACTCCACGAGAATTCAAATTTGGAGCCCAAATTTGAATCCTCTTGAGGCCTATAAATACCCCTCAAATCTCAACTGAGATTACAACTTTTTGAGCAGCATTTGATAGAGAGAAAAGTCTTAGAAAGTCTTAGCAAGTCTAGTTTTCAATTTGCTAGAAAAGTTCTCCTCCTTTCTTGCTGAAAATTTGTAAGAGGTTGAACTGTTTGTAAAAGGTTGTAAGAGGGGTATTTGCCCTTCCATTTCAAGAGATTTGCTAGTGGAAGGTGGGAGCCTCATCGAAGAGGGGCCTCGCAAGTGGATGTAGGTCATTTGACCGAACCACTCTAAAATCGGTGTAATCTCCGGTTTGCGTTTATGTTTATGCATTTATCTTTCTGCAAACCTTTACTTTGCTAAGTTCACTGCCCTCATCTTATTATGTATGCTTTCAACGCAATTGAAACGGTTTCAAACGAAACATTATTCTTATCGTACGAAAGATTTATTAAAATCGAAGTTTTAATCCGCTGCACTAATTCACCCCCCTCTCTTAGTGCCGCTCCGATCCTAACAATTGGTATCAGAGCAGGTTCACTCTCATATTTGGTTTAATACCCACCAGAGATGGCTTACTCCCGCATGCATGAGGGACACTCTATCACACGCCCACCCAAGTTTAATGGGTCGGATTACACGTATTGAAGACTGGGATGAGGATCTTCCTCATTTCTATGGATTTTCGAGCTTTGGACTATTGTGGAACGGATTTCAAAAATCTTTCTTCCGATGAGCGAATGGAATGAATCGGAGAAGAAGGTTTTGCTTTAAATGCAAAGGCTATGAATTCCTTGTTTTGTGCACTAGACAAAAAATGAATTTAATCGTGTTTCAATTTGTGATTCGCTTTTGATATTTGGAGAACTCTTGAGGTCACTCATGAAGGCACCGCCGAAAGTGAAAGAGTCCAAAATCAACATTCTTGTGCACTCTTATGAACTTTTCCGAATGAAACCAAGTGAGTCCATCGGAGACATGTACACCCGTTTTTACGGATGTCATCAATGGACTCAAAGCTTTTGGTAAAGATTTTACTAACTTTGAACTAGTAACTAAAATCTTAAGATCCCTCCCTAAAAGTTGGGATCAAAAAAGTTACGGCCATTCAAGAGGCCAAAGACCTTAAAACATTTCCTCTTGAAGAACTCATTGGGTCACTAATGACCTATTTAAATGACATGTCAAGCTCATGATGAGTTTCGAGAACCCCTTCCAAAGAACAGGAAGGATATGGCAGTCAAATCACAAGAAGACCACTAGAAAGGAACATCAAGTGATGAGGACAAAGTGACAATGACATTGCACTTTTGACTCAAAAAATTCAAAAAAATATTTAAGGAAGAACAAATTTAAAAATAATATAAAAAAATAAATTTGAACAAAAGAAGGACCAAGTGATTTGCTATGAATGTAAAAAACCGGGACACTACAAGAACGATTGCCCTCAAGCCAAAAAAAAAAAAGAGAACACCAAGAAGAAGGGCTCAAGGCAACATGGGATGATTCAAGCACATCCAAGAAGAGGAGTCCAACACCGAGCAAGTAGCTCACTACGCCCTAATGGCCTGAAGAAGAAGAGGTAACGGATTTAATTAATGCAGATTTACCTTATAATGAATTATTAAATGCCTTCCATGAGTTATTTGATGAATGTAAGACAATTAGTAGAAAATACAAATTGCTAAAAAAAGGAGCATGATAGTCTTACTTGTGCTTTTGATAAATTAAAAACTGAATATCATGATAGTCTAGCTCCATGTGCTAAATGCCATGATTTAAATACTCTCCAAAATGAGAACTTAGTACTTAAGGACACCTTGAAAAAATTCGAGGTCGGTAGTAAGTCCTTAAACATGATCCTTACAAATAAGGGTCATGTCCCTAAAAGGAGTGGAATCGGATTTGTGAAAAGTACTCACCAAAATCCAACCACTTTCATTAAAGGTCCTATCTTACATGTTCAACACCAAAGCAATTGCAACTTTTTGTTGCAAATATGGACATATGACTTACCAATGTCCATTCAAGAAAATTAGTCCAAACAATTGATTTGGGTTCCTAAAGGAACCATGATCAAGTCTATACAACATGATAAACAAGCTAGATTAGCTTTTGAGGCACCCAAAAGTAAATGGGTACCAAAAAAAATAATTCCTTCTTGTAGAAACATACACCATCACATGCTAGGAGCAAGAGATGGTATCTTGATAGTGGATGCTCAAGGCATATGACCGGAGATCCATCCCCAATTCACCAAGCTCACTAGCATGGATTTAAGGCTATGTCACCTTGGAGACAACAACAAAGGCAAAATATTGGTAAGGGAACCATAGGTAACAAATCAAGTTTTTCCATTGATGATGTGTTACTAGTTGATGGATTAAAACATAATCTATTGAGCATTAGTCAATTATGCGATAAAGGTTATATCGTTAGATTTGAATCAAATATGTGCATTATTGAAAAACCAAATCATAACATGACTATGATTGCTTTAAAACAAAATAATGTCTATACCATCAATCTTGATGAACTTAGTAATGAAGTGTGTTTCTCCGCCATAAATGATGATGCTTGGCTTTGGCATAAGAGATTAGGCCATACAAGTATGAAAACAATATCTAAAATCTCATCTCAAGAATTAGTATGAGGGATTCCAAATATAAAGTTTATTAAAGATAAGGTATGCGATGCATGTCAACTAGGGATGCAAATAAAAACAAGCTTCAAATCAAAAAATCAAATTAGCACCACTAGACCGTTATAATTGATCCATTTGGACTTATTTGGACCAATTGATACAACTAGTCTAGGTGGAAGCAAATATGCTTTTGTGATTGTGGATGATTACTCTAGATACACTTGGACCTATTTCTTAGCTCACAAAAGTGATTGTTTCAAGTGTTTCTCTAAATTTTGTAAACTCACTCAAAACGAAAAAGGGTTCATGATTTCATCAATTCGGAGTGATAATGGTGGCGAATTTCAAAACCGTGACTTTCAAATTTTTTGTGAAATTAATGGATACAATCACAACTTCTCCACTCCAAGAAATCCCCAACAAAATGGAGTAGTTGAAAGGAAAAATAGAAAGCTTTTCGGGTTTTTAATAAAAGAACCTTAGTAATTGAAGAGTCTATTCATGTAGTTTTAGTGAAGTTTCAAATTTAAAGAAAAATGATTTTGATGATGATCTTGGTTTTGATAATTTGAATTTAAATGAACTCCCTCCTCAAAATGGCAACTTGGATGCACCTTCTTCCGAAATTTCCTTACCTAAGGAATGGAAGTATATAGATGCTCATCCAAAGGAGCTAATTATAGGGGATACATCTAAAGGGGTTCAAACTCGTTCCTCTTTCAAGAATTTTTTGTGCTAAATGCCTTCCTCTCTCAAATCGAACCTAAGTGCATTGACGAGGCCATAAAAGATGATTTTTTGGGTTATTGCAATGCAAGAGGAATTGAATCAATTTGAGAGAAACAAGGTGTGGGAGCTTGTTCCTAGACCTAGTGACCATTTAGTGATTGGTACTAAGTGGGTCTTTAGAAACAAGCAAGACGAAAATGGTATCGTGGTTAGAAACAAGGCTAGATTAGTGGCCAAAGGTTTCAACCAAGAAGAAGGTATCGACATTTAAGAAACCTTCGCCCCCCGGGGGCTCGATTAGAATCCATAAGGATGCTCCTTGCCTATGCTAGTTGTTATAATCTTAAACTATTTCAAATGGATGTCAAAAGTGCCTTCTTGAATGGTTTTATTTCCGAAGAAGTATATGTCGAACAACCTCCCGGATTTGAAAATTCTCTTCTTCCTAATCATGTATTCAAATTGACTAAGGCTCTCTATGGCTTGAAACAAGCTCCTAGAGCTTGGTATGAAAGGCTTAGTTCATTTCTTATTTTAAATAATTTTACCAAAGGCAAGGTTGATACTAAATTGTTTATTAAACATTTTGAAAATAATTTTCTTATTGTGCAAATTTATGTCGATGATATTATTTTTGGATCTACGGATGAATCACTATGTGAAACATTTGCCAAATCTATGAGTCATGAATTTGAAATAAGTTTAATGGGAGAATTAACTTTCTTTTTAGGATTACAAATCAAACAAATTAAGGATGGTATATTTCTTAACCAATCTAAATATACGTTAGAATTGTTAAAACGATTTAACATGGATAGTTCAAAAGCAATAAACACCCCTATGAGTACTGCGACTAAGTTAGATATGGATGAAAATAGTGAACATTTTGATCAAAAAACATATAGGGGTATGATAGGTAGTCTACTCTACCTTACCGCGACTAGACCAGATATCATGTTCAGTGTAGGACTTTGTGCTAGGTTTCAATCAAATCCTAAATTATCTCATCTTAAAAGTGTTAAAAGAATATTTAGATATCTTAAAGGAACTCCAAATTTAGGTTTATGGTATCCAAAATCCGAAAAATTTGATTTAATGGCTTATGCGGATGCCGATTTTGGGGGATGTAGGATTGATAGAAAAAGTACATCCGAACATGCCAATTTTTAGACATGCACTTGTTTCTTGGACTTCCAAGAAACAAAATTCAGTTGCACTATCTATCAAGGGAAGCCAAATACATTGTCTGAAAGTGCATGCTGTGCACAAGTTGTATGGATGAAAAATACATTAGAAGACTATGGAATTCATTTTAAAAATATCCCCATAAAATGTGATAATACTAGTGCCATATGTCTTACTAAAAATCTAATTCAGCACTCTAGGACTAAGCACATCGACGTTAGGCACCATTTCATACGCGATCATGTCCTTAACAGTGATGTTGTTCTAGAATTCATTGACACGAAGCATCAATTAGCAGATATATTTACAAAAGCCCTAAATGAAGACAAATTTGAATTTATTAGAAGGGAACTGGGCATGTTAAATTGTCCCTTAGAGTAAGACGTTTGAATATAGTTTACGAAGATTGGCTCATCCTTGTCCCGCTCGTTTGTGGATTTGATTTCATCCTCTTCTTTCGATTCCAAATGAAATATTAAAATACAACTCAATATCTCAACCTTTGCTTGCATCAAAGACCTCTGAAATTCAAGAAGGAGGAAGAAAAAAAAATTTTTCTTCTTCCGCGGCCAGCCAGCGGTGGCACCGCTAGAATCGGCGGTAGCACCGCCTGAGCGCTCGGGCGCCAGGCAGTGGCACCGCTTGCTCAGGCGGTGGCACCGCCCGAGAGCTCTTTTAAACCCGAGAGGGTTAGGGCCGGCGGTGACACCGCCCCCAACCCGTGGAACTCTTGCTCCAACTCTCCCAAACTCTCTCAATCCCTCATTCTAACTTCTACAGACCTTGAAGAAGGAATATTGTTCGTCCAAACTCTCCATCATCTAAGAAACACTCTATAAGGTAAAATCTTCCCTTCACTCTCTTCTTGTGTCAACTATTCATTACAATTCATATTTCTCTTATCATTTTGTCTAGAAAATGGCTCCTAAGAGATCAAAAGGGAAAAGGATTGAAGGAGATTCATATGACCATAATCTTTTTAGATCCAAAGAAGATGCCTTTAGATTTCCAAACTTTGAAACAAGATATGTCCATAAGGGAAAATACGTTGATCTTGATGAACTAGGAGATTTAGAACCCATTAGGTGGTTTGCTCATCTAGAGGCCCTACATCTCTTACAAATAGATGAACCAATTTATCCTAGATTAGTTAAGCTCTTTTATGCAAACCTATGGGTAGAGAACGATAGGCTAAGTTCTTACATGTTAGGAACACAAATTAGGATTTCTAATAATTCTATTTGTGAACTAATCGGCATCACTGAAAAAGATAGGGGCTGCTATTTTAGAGCAAAATGGGATGTGAATATAATAGGAGCAACCTACGCCAAAGCTGTCGAAACCATTTTTGCAACCTCAAACTTTGGAATAATACCCAAGAGTTATGAACGCTTACTACCTTTTAACTCTAAGGTTCTTCATCATATCATGACAAGCATACTTTTCCCTAAGCAATATCATCTTGATTAAATGAGTACAGTAGAGATAAGCACCATGTATTAGATCATGACTGGTCAACAAAACTGTTTTGGATACTCAATACGGCAACACATGCAGGAAATTACAGCTAAAGATATTATGTTGCCATATGAGGGTTTAATCACTAGATTTCTTCGTGCCTATAACATCTGCATCCCACCTGATGAAGAAACAATTCAGAGTAATAGATATAACGTCATCAATAAAAATCTGCTAAAGAGACTTAGGTGCATATTTAACAATGGAATATGGGTAAGGCAACCTAGAAGGACAGATCCTATTCCTCCACCAGTAGAACAACCAGAAACAACAATTCTTATGGGAAATGAATCTCCTCCTCCTAGTCCCTTTGATGCAGTGCCTTCAGCCCCTGTTTCATCCTCTGAAGGAATCATTATGGCAGAACTATCTCAGATCAAATTCCAACAAGACCAACTCAAATCGCAGCAGGAACAAATTCAGCTCCAGCAAATGGAAATTTTAAAGGAACTACGACAGCTAAACCAAAAAATAAATGTTATATATCATCACTATGGATTACCTCCTACGGACTGATGTATCTTTGTATTCTGTTTTGTTTTACTCTTTCTCTCATATTCCAAGCTTGTCGTCTTTTGAACAAAAACTGAACTTTTGTTGTTTAAATTCTGGATATATGCTTCTGGATGAATGCTTATCTTTCTCTTTGAACATGAATTTTTGATAGAATGAATGCTAAATTTTTCTTTAAAATAGTTTTTCCTTTTTGTTGATGACAAAGGGGGAGAAAAATGATGACTTAACTTAAGCTAATGTGATATGAATGTCTTATGTGCCTTGCATAATCTTTGAGCATATCGCACAATCAATTGATCATATTAATGCATATCTAAAATGTATGATCATGTTGAAAATCTTTATCTCTTATCTTTCGACTTGAAAAATATTTTCATCGAAGTTTCGCATTTACATTATACTTAATGAGAACAATGATAAGTTCTACGGTTAGAACTTATCGGTTTATGCTTGAATTCAATGGGATGAAATTCAAGTGTTTTATCTTCTCATAATATGGCATAAAGATAGGGGGAGTTATGTTTAACTCCGTCATCAATTGATTGTCATCATAAAAAAGGGGGATATTGTTGAATCTCGGATTTTGATGATGCAATCAATTGATGAGTTAATGGATCTAATCCATATTGTTGAGTTAAGTGTACAGGATTAACTACGATAACCAGAAAACACAAAGCAAGGATACCAGAGTCAAGTTCGATGGACGTTTAAGAGTTCGAAGAATCGTCGGAGATGCTGCCGGAACCAACCGAGAAAAAAATAGGGAACCTGTCGGAATTTTCGGAAGTTCGCCGAAGAGATCGTCGGAGGTTCACGGAGATCACCGAGAAGGCTCGGCTACTCATTAAAGTCATCACAAGTTCGGGAGCTTGCTGGGAGCCTGTCGGAAGAAGTTCGTCGGAAAGCTCACCGGAACAAGACTCGACGTTCGCGGTTGAAAATTTGCTTAGGATGTGTTTTTGTTAAGTAGTTAACGTGTAATTAGGATTAAGATTAAGAAATAATCCTATATCCTGGTTAGGGGCCAACTGGGCCCAAATTTGACTTGGTTTGAGCTAAGTTTGAAGCCCAACCAGTCAACTGAAGAGTCTGGCGGTGGCACTGCCAGACTGGGCAGTGGCACTGCCAGACTGGGCAGTTGCACCGCCCAGCACCCGAGAGCTGGGCGGTGGCACCGCCTAGCACTGTCAGCGCCTAACACTGACAGGCGGTGGCACCGCCACTAACAGGCGGTGGCACCGCCAGCATCGGGAACTCCACGAGAATTCAAATTTGGAGCCCAAATTTGAATCCTCTTGAGGCCAATAAATACCCCTCAAATCTCAGCTGAGATTACAACTTTTTGAGCAGCAATTGATAGAGAGAAAAGTCTTAGAAAGTCTTAGCAAGTCTAGTTTTCAATTTGCTAGAAAAGTTCTCCTCCTTTCTTGCTGAAAATTTGTAAGAGGTTGAACTTTTTGTAAAAGGTGTAAGAGGGGTATTTGCCCTTCCATTTCAAGAGATTTGCTAGTGGAAGGTGGGAGCCTCATCGAAGAGGGGACTCGCAAGTGGATGTAGGTCATTTGACCGAACCACTCTAAAATCGGCGTAATCTTCGGTTTGCGTTTATGTTTATGCATTTATCTTTCTGCAAACCATTACTTTGCTAAGTTCACTGCCCTCATCTTATTACGTACGCTTTCAACGCAATTGAAATGGTTTCAAATGAAACATTATTCTTATCGTACGAAAGATTTATTAAAACCGAAGTTTTAATCTGCTGCACTAATTCACCCCCCCCTCTTAGTGCCACTCCGATCCTAACAGGACGGTGCTGCCTCTCACTTCGCTCGCTGTCCGCCGCTCGCTCGCTCAGCCAAAAATGGCCAGTTTTGGCCCGTTTTTGGGTTGTTTTGGCCAGTTTTTGGGCAATTCTTGCGTGCCGCGGTGAACGACATGAGCGGAGCAAAACGTCAGCCATCTCAGCAAGCTAGAACCCCCCGGGTGGCACAGGGCTGGATGGGGTGTTCGTATAGCAGGGACAGTGCTGCCTCTCGCCATTGTCTGTCCTCCGCCGCCGCTTCGCTTCAGCAAAAAATGGCCAATTTTGGCTCGTTTTTTGGCCGTTTTGGCCAGTTTTTGGGCAGTTCTTGCGTGCGGCGAACGACGTGAGATGGAGCAAAAAACGTTAGCCATCTCAGCACCTTGGAACCCCCAGGTGGCACAGGGCTGGATGGGGTGTTCAGATAGCAGGGACGGTGCTACCCTCGCTTCGCCGTTGTCCTCCACTGTCGCCGCCGCCGCCCAAAAAAATGGCCAGTTTTGGCTCGTTTTTTGGCTAGTTTTGGCCAGTTTTTTGGCAGTTCTTATGCGTCGCGGCGAAACGACGTGAGCGAGCAAAACGTCACCATATCTCAGCACCCTCGAAACCCAGGGTGGCACAGGGCTGGATGGGGCGTTCAGATAGTAGGGATGGTGCTGCCTCCTCTCGCCGGCCATCTGTCCGCTGCTTCGCCGCCGGTCACTCGTAGCCAAAATGGCCGTTTTGGCCCATTTTGGGCCGTTTTGGCCAGTTTTGGGCAGTTCTTGCATGCCGCATTTAACGACGCGGAGTGGAGCAAAACGTTAGCCATCCCAGCACTCGGGAACACCGGGTGGGCACAGGGCAAGATGAGGCATTCAGATAGCAGGGACGGTGTTGCCCTCTCGCCGTCCATCGCCGCCGGCGCCGGCTTTTCCTTAAAAAAATGGCCGTTTTGGCCCGCTTTTGGGCCGCTTTTGGCCAGTTTTTGGCAGTTCTTGCGCGTCGCGCGGGCGAATGACATGAGATGGAGCAAAACGCCAGC
>UBIG03000087.1:40000-62718 GCA_900464855.2 Musa schizocarpa
GGGTCGTCGTCATCGAAGTCACGATCCGCCGATCAATAATGACACTTGGTTGGGTCCGAGTTCTCCTTGGATAGTCATATTTGGTGGGTGGCTTTGGGTCGTCTCCAAGCACCTATTTACAAATTTTTGTCGGCCGTTGATTTTATGGGTGATATGCCGTACTCCTTTTCAATTTAGTACCTTGTATATAGAATAACTTTGTCCAAAATCTGCTCGTGAAGATGCAAGTAGAATTTATCATAAGCACAATGCGTCCCTTATAGTGTAATTCTTTTGAGTCCCAATTGTAATGAGCCACGGAGCTTGGTGCTTCCTGCAATATTTTTATAATCTTACTTGTCTCTGAATCTTCCTGCCATTCCATCTTAATATCCTTAAGGAAGTCGCTGGTTGGAAATGAAATGGCTGAAACTTCAGCTTGCTCGGGTAGCTGCGAAAGCGCATCTGCAAAAATATTCTCTTTCCCCTTTTTGTAAGTTATTTCATAATCAAATCCAAGAAGTTTTGTTACCCATTTTTGCTGCTCAGGGGATGATATCTTTCGCTCCAAAAAGTACTTGAGGCTTTTATGGTCGATTTTAATTTGAAATCGTTGACCATTCAAGTAGGGTCTCCACCTCGTTGCTGCGCGCACAATGGCAAGCATCTCCTTATCATACATTGACTTATTTTGATGGGAGGGAGATAGTGTCTTGCTAGTGTATGTGAGTGGTCGACCATCTTGCATGAGAATGGCTCCAATTCTGACTCCAGATGCGTCGGCCTCAATGATGAAAGGTCTATTGAAATCTGGTAGCGCAAGCACCGACATCATTGTCATGGCTGCCTTAAGTTTGTCGAAGGCAGCAGAGGCTTTGTCCGACCATTGGAAAACATCTTTTTTCAGTAAAGAAGTGAGTGGTGCACTGATCTTCCCATAGTCCTTAACAAATTTTTGGTAATAGTCCGTTAGTCCAAGGAACCCCCGCAGTAATTTCACGTTTGTAGGTTTTGGCCAGCCTTGCATTGCCTCAATTTTTACTGGGTCTACTGCCACTCCTTTTTCTGATATTATATGCCCAAGGTACTCTACGTTTTGCTGGAGAAAGCTGCACTTTGGTTGCTTTACAAAAAGAGTATTCTCCCGAAGGATCGTCAGAACAATCCGTAAATACTGAAAGTGAGTCTCAAGAGAAGGGCTGTAAATGAGAATATCATTGAAAAATACCAGCACAAATTTGCGAATATAGCTCCGAAAAATATCGTTCATGAGACTTTGAAAGGTTGAAGGAGCATTAGTGAGTCCAAAAGGCATTACTAAGAATTCATAATGGCCATTATGCGTGCCAAATGCAGTTTTTGGAATGTCATCGTCACATACCTGAATTTCGTGGTAACCGGATCGGAGGTCCAACTTCGTGAAGACTCGAGCTCCTTTTAATTCATCAAGAAGTTCATCCACCACTGGTATTGGGTACTTGTCCTTGACGGTGATGCCATTTAAAGCTCGGTAATCAATGCATATTCGCCATGTTCCATCCTTCTTGCGTACAAGTAGCACCGGTGAAGAGTAGAGGTTGCAACTTGGCCGAATAACTCCTATTTTGAGCATCTCTTTTACAATCCTTTCTATTTCATCCTTCTGGAGATGTAGATATTGATATGGCTGAGTATTTACTAGAGGTTTGTCTGAAAGAATCGTTATATAATGATCATGCCAACGGGTAAGATGTAGGTTGTAAGGTTCATCAAATATATCTGAAAATTCAGCAAGCAAAGGAAGTAGGTTTGGATCTTCAAATTCTATTGGCTCTCCCTTAGTTTGCTGCTCAAGTTGTACCAAAAATCTGTGGCATGCTTTATGCAAAATCTTCTCCATTTGTTGTGTGCAAATCATCGTTACGTCGCCCCCATGTTTCTCGTTCAGTATCACCTGTTTCTCCTTACTGTAAAATTTCATAATTAGTTGCATAAAATTCCAAGAAATATCACCTAATGTTGTCAACCATTTAATTATGAGCATGGCCTCATGATCATCAAGCGGGAGAAGGAAGAAATCTGCAATTATCTCTTGGTTCTGCAGCAATAGTTTCTCTTGCGGGCGCCTACGATCATACTTCAAAATCCATCCATCGGCGATCTTAACGTCAAACCTACTGCAATTCTCAATAGGTAAAGATATCTGGACAGCAACCTTACTGTTTAAAAAGTTATTAGTACTGCCCTTGTCGATGAGAACAGTGATCGGTTGTTGTTTGAGAAGGCCTCCAACTTTCATCGTTTGCGGGTTTGAGTAGTCGGCTAGTGCATGTACCGTAACTTCGATCGATTGTGGCTCTTCTTCTGTATCTTCTTCTTCATGTTCCAGGCTCTATTCTGAATGTTCATTGACCTCTTCTTCTATTGGTTCAATCATAAGAAGTCTCCCTTTACTACAGCGATGCTCACGGCTCCACGGCTCGTCACAATGCCAACATAACCCCTTCGCATATCGCTCCCGAAGCTCTTCTCTTGTTAACCTCTTTGGTGTAGAGACTTGGTTGACAATAGGGGGGGTTGAGGGCTTCAATATTACTGGTTGAGGAGTGACCCTAGTCCTCCGAGCTTCATGGTTCAATTGCTCCTCTTGATGTCGTGCGAAAGAGATGGCTGCCATAAGCGTATACGGTTGTCGCGCTTTAACTTCTCCTCGGATCTCCGGCTTCAAGACCTCAATGAAGGTCCTCAATAGCTGTTTTTGAGACCAATCATGAGTTTGATTAGATAACCTTTCAAACCTGGTTTGGTACTCCTGAATGGTGGAGGTTTGTCGGATCTTTGCTAGTTGTCCGTCAATATTCTTGTAATCGGTTGGTTTGAAGCGTATCAGCAGTCATTCTTTGAATTGTTGCCATGAAAAGACTCCATAAGTATGTTCAAACCAGTTAAACCACTGTATAGCATCCCCTTCAAGATGTATAGCTGTAATTTTCACCATAGATGCATCTGCGATTTTGTGGTACCGAAAATATCGCTCCGCGCGCAAGATCCAACCAATCGGGTCTCCTTCTTGTTAGGATCGGAGCAGCACTAAGAGGGGGGGGTGAATTAGTGCAGCGGATTAAAACTTCAGTTTTTAAAAAATCTTTCGTATGATAAGAGCGAAACTTGACAAGCTTAATATTGAAAGCGTATTCTTAAATATGCGCAGCAAAAGTAATAAGGAACTAAAGCATATAAGAAGGTTTGCAATACTGTAAATAGCAATAATGAAATGCAAACCAAGGATCACGCCGATTTTAGAGTGGTTCGGTCAAATGACCTACTCCACTTGTGAGGCCCCTCTTCGATGAGGCTCCCACCTTCCACTAGCAAGTCTCTTGAAATGGAAGGGTAAATACCCCTCTTACAACTCTTTACAAGCGGTTCACTCTCTTACAGATTTTTGAGAAGAGATGAGGTGAACACTAGCAAATTGAAAAGAAGACAAGCTAACACTTTTCTAAGACCTTTCTCTCAAACTCTTGCTGCTCAAAAAGTTGTGTTCTCATTTGAGATTTGAGGGGTATTTATAGAGCCTCAAGAGGATTTAAATTTGGGCTCCAAAATTTGGTCTCCAAAATTCAAATCCTCTTTGTTCCCGATCTTTTGTGCCACCGCTTAGCCAAGCGGTGCCACCGCCGCCAGTGCTGGTGCTGGGCGGTGCCACCGCCTACAGTGTTTTCAGCCCACTACAAGTGTTTTCAACTCACACCACAGTTGTTTTCAGCCTACAAGTTGTTATAGGCCCCTCATTTTGGGTTATAGGATTAATACCTAATCCTAACCCTAATTAACATGCTAACTACGAATTTTAAAGACATTATATAAGCTATTACAAAGTCCATAAGTCAAGACTTCTTCCGGTGAGCTTCCTGCGAACTTTTCGGTGGTCTTCGATAAACTCTAAACCATTCTCATGGACTCCTAAGCAAACTCTTAAACTTCACGATTTGATCTTGGCGAAGTTCCAACGAGCTACTTCGGGCAAGTTCGATCTTTCTCGGCAAACTCTGCGAACTTCCCACGAACCTTCCCGCGAAGCTTCCAAAAAACCCTTTCGCAAGCTCCCTACTCATTCTCGGCTAGTTCCGGCAATGTTTCCCGGACGATCCTTCGGACTTCCATCGAACTCTTGAACTCCCAACGAATTCTTCGTGCTTGACTCCACACTTTGTTTCGCTTCATGTCTTCATCGTTATCGTAGTTAATCCTGCACATGCAAGCCAAAACTCTACTCGATCTAGACAGTTATTTAACGCTAATCGACATTCCGTTTCCAAGACGTCATTGGTTGGCATTTCGTCCAGATTCTTTCAGCAAGATCGTCCTCTCTTGCGGCTTGTTGCCCAATCGGCGGTTGACCTCCACAACCCCCGATATCCTTGGTGCAATTCCGCTCTCCTTAGTTCGATGCCCGACGTCCCAAGCCTTCGCCGTCTAATATCCCGACGTGATCTCCTTCGGCTAACGTCAATTCCTCCTGCGTTAACTGTCTAATTCTGATCGAGTAGACCTACATCACTCAAAATGCAGTTAAACATCTAAACACAATCAATTAGTTTCATCATCAAAATCCGAGATTCAACAGTCTCCCCCTTTTTGATGATGACAACTAATTGATGACTAACGGAGTTATCCTAAACTCCCCGGAGTTTAACCAAACTCCCCCTATCAATATGCCATTGATAGAACACTTGAATTATCCCAAATCCAAGTGACATTCTTTACATGTTATGAAAAAATATTTAAACCATCATGCAAATATATAAAATATTCAATTCAATGCATGAAGTCATCAATATACTTCTCCCCCTATGTCATCAACAAAAAGGAGAAGTAGCTCTAGCTGTTTTAAAAGATATGCAAGTTTTTACAACATGAAGCTAGATTTTCATCACAACATATAAGCACAAAAGCATAGTAAGATTTTTAAGTTCAATCATGGCAATTCAACACTTGCTTCTTGTGCAAGATTGTACTTTGCTTTTCTTTACATTTTCTAACTAGCAAAAAGATTCTCCTTTTTTTTTTTTTTTTTGTCTAAAAGAAGGGTAGAGTACAAGCTAGCCAACATTTTCCTTGAGCTAGCAATCTTTCTCCCCTATGTCATTGCGAAAAGAAGGAGAGGAACCAATGATTTAGACTTTTACATAAATTATGAATTTGCATCAATCAATATTTCAATCATCACATGATACATACAAGACAAAAATGCAAAGAAATCATTTCATGAAGGATATCAATGTGAAAATTCACCAAGGATCACACGATACAATCGCAAATCATAATATCATTATGCGATATATCATGAGATGATAATTTATCATATCAATGAAAGATATCAATTGTTAAACATGATATGATAATAGTCTCAAAATTTTAACTTGTGATACATGTGATACATTACGATACACTAAAAAATTTAATGCGATGCTTTTAAGGATATAAATTTGTTTTTGATACAAAGCATGGCAAGAGCAATTTTGTTGCAAGTTTTCTAAGTTTTGCACTTTTTGCTTCTTTCGATAGGCAATATCTTTCTTCTCTTTTTGAGAAGTGCAAGCTTGCAAGTTTTACTTCCCTAGCATGCTAGGAAGTTTACTTTCATTTTCAATGCACAAGCTAGCAAAACCTTCTCCCCCTTTATCAAAGTCAAAAAGAAAGGGAGGACTCAATGGCTAAATATTTCAATCATTCAACAAGCTAAATATGCAAAGAATTCATGAAATATATCAATAAAGATCAATTCATGAATATCATTTCAATCATTCACACAATATCATGAAATCATTAATCTCGATAAGATGGGAAAAGCATTTTTTAAGTGATTTTTTTAATACATCATAAAAAAATGTCAACATTCAAGATAGAAAGGTAAATTTCATAAAATAAATTATCAAGCATTATTCCATGACAATATCCTTTTAATATCTTGATATTCGTTATTAAGTATGATTTCAAAAAGTATGTTCTAGAGAAATCATTAAGACCAAATGCATGATACACTCATTTATTTTCAAAATATTCATCATGTTTATTTTTATGAGATTCACAAGAATGGTAAAATAAATTCATTAACCTCAATAGGATATAAAATTTATTTCCATTTTATACAATTGATTTCATGTGAGGGTGTTCAAGTCTTTTTGTGAAAACATGTATCATTATTTAAAATCAAAACATAAGTTTCGTCATAAAACCGTCAAGCTCAAACACATCAAAAATAAAACATCATGATATCACATCTATCATCAAAAGACTATCAAGAAATTCATACATAGATGTACATGCACTATGTCATCTTAATATGTCATGAGAATGTCATCTTAATTCGTCATAAAAATGATTAAACCAAAAACATGTTAATCCAAAATGAGAGTATCAAATCAACATTTACTTAAAAAAAACTCATGCATGACATAAAATCATCAAAATATACATGCATGGATTAATCCTAAGCATTATCACATATCATATAACTATAATCCATAATGTTGCATACATCATTCAACATTTCATCATTGCATGCATTATACCAAAACATTTCAAGCCATGCAAGCCATAAATACAAAGAAATCATGTCATGAAGGATAAAATCATTTGAATACCAAAAGACATGATTCATATAGTAAATATCTTCTTTAAATAAAATATCAAGAAAAATCATAGGAGTACAAAGTAGAGATCTTGTTTTAAAAGAAAAATCAAGTAATAACTCCAAGAACTCACAAGGAAAAATCATGATTCATTTAGAAAATCTCATCTCAAGAGAATATCAAGTAAAATCAAGAGAAGATCGATTAATGAGAAATTTTGATTTATAATAAAATCTCATGTATCGAATGTCGAGAAATCAAAATGATGATTTATATAAAAAATATCACAAGTTATATTCAAGAGAAAAATCATCAAAGGTAATCTCATGTTATTCCAAGAAATCAATATCATGATTTTGATAAAACTCATTTCAAATTTAAGTCATTAAAATCATCAAAATATCAACATTACTTTCAAGAGATTCAAAATGGTATACATAGATTTATTATAATAAACATCAAGATCAATAGGATAGAGAAAAATAATTTTTCAAGGAAAAAATATTTTCCTCTTTTTAGTTGTTTCAATTCATATGATTTTATTTCACTTATACCAAATAAAAACATGTATAATATTTAAAACCGAAAGTGTAAGATTTATTACAACAAAGATTAATAAGGCACTTTCATTATGGTAAAAATCAATAATCCATAAATCACAAGATTCATATGCATAATTTTGAATGATTCTTATAGATAACTAAAACTTCTTTAGTTTTAATTTATGTGATTGATTTTATATTAGCATGCTCAAGTTTTGTTCTTATGTCAAAAACATACATCATGTTTGAAAACTAAAGACAAAGTTTAAAAAAAAAATCATCAAGCCTTCCATATAAAAACCATGCATCATCATTGAAAGTTAATATGGAAATCATCAAAATACACATTCTTGCTTCTCAAGCACATATATATGATTATTTAAATCTAACATTTTATTCTATTAACATAAAACATACAATTTTCAAGAAAAATATTTATTCAAAAGAAAAGAGAAAATACATCATGGAAAACATCAAGTAATTTCAAAATAATTCAAGAGAGTTGAGTTACTTACCTTGAAGTCGAAGCCCGTCAAAGCCCAATTCGCCTTTTCACCTTTAGAAGTTCTTGATTCATCCTTGGGTGCCTTCCTTTTCTTTGGCCTCTTCCTCCGTTCAAGTTCATTGTTCATTTTAGATTTATGTTTAATGAACTTATTAAGAGTTAGTGTTCGAAGTTCAAGTTCATCATTGTCCTCATCACTTGAGTCATCGCTCAAGTGGTATTCAATTGTCCGGAGTTCAAAATCCTTCCTATTCTTTGGAAGGTGATTCAAGTGTTCATTGTGTTCATCAGCATTGCGCACCATTTCATATGTCATCAACGACTCGATAAGTTCTTCAAGTGGAAAAATATTTAAATCTTTTGTTTCTTGTATTGCCGTAACTTTTGATTCCCAAATTTTAGAAAGTGATCGTAAAACTTTACTAACAAGTTCAAAATTTGAGAAACATTTGCCAAGAGTTTGTAAACCATTGACGTCATCCGTAAAACGGGTGTACATGTCAACAATGGTTTCGCTCGGCTTCATTTGAAAAAGCTCGAAATCATGCATTAAAATGTTAACTTTCTAGTCTTTGACTCTACTAGTTCCCTCGTGTGTGATTTCAAGTGTTCGCCAAATATCAAAAGCCGTTTCGCACGTAGAAATCCGATTGAACTCATTTTTGTCTAAAGCGCAAAATAAGGCATTCATAGCCTTTGCGTTTAAAGAAAACATCTTCTTCTCCAAATCATTCCAATGGTTCATTGGGAGAGAAGACATTTCATATCTATTTTCGACTATGTGCCATAAATTCAAATCTAAAGAAAGTAAGAAAACTCTCATTCGAGTTTTCCAACAAGTGTAGTCCGATCCGTTAAACAACGGTGGACGAACAACCGATAAGCCCTCTTGAAAGCCATAAAGAGCCATTTCTATTTGGGTGTTAAACCAAAGTAGAAAACCGTGGCTCTGATACCAATTGTTAGGATCGGAGCAGCACTAAGAGGGGGGGGTGAATTAGTGCAGCGGATTAAAACTTCAGTTTTTAAAAAATCTTTCGTATGATAAGAGCGGAACTTGACAAGCTTAATCTTGAAAGCGTATTCTTAAATATGCGTAGTAAAAGTAATAAGGAACTAAAGCATATAAGAAGGTTTGCAATAATGTAAATAGCAATAATGAAATGCAAACCAAGGATCACGCCGATTTTAGAGTGGTTCGATCAAATGACCTACTCCACTTGTGAGGCCCCTCTTCGATGATGCTCCCACCTTCCACTAGCAAGTCTCTTAAAATGGAAAGGTAAATACCCCTCTTACAACTCTTTACAAGCGGTTCACTCTCTTACAGATTTTTGAGAAGAGATGAGGTGAACACTAGCAAATTGAAAAGAAGACAAGCTAACACTTTTCTAAGACCTTTCTCTCAAACTCTTGCTGCTCAAAAAGTTGTGTTCTCAGCTGAGATTTGAGGGGTATTTATAGGCCTCAAGAGGATTCAAATTTGGGCTCCAAAATTTGGGCTCCAAAATTCAAATCCTCTTTGGGTTCCCGATGCTGGCGGTGCCACCGCCCAGCCAAGCGGTGCCATCGCCCAGCGCTCTGGTGCTGGGCAGTGCCACCGCCCAGCCCAGGAGGTGTCACCGCCCAGCACTCGGGTGCTGGGCGGTGCCACCGCTCAGCCCAGGCGGTGCCACCGCTTACAGTGTTTTCAGCCCGCTATAGTGTTTTTAGCTCACCGCCTACAGTATTTTCAGCCTACAGTGTTATAGGCCCCTACTTGGGTTATAGGATTAATACCTAATCCTAACCCTAATTAACATGCTAACTATGAATTTTAAAGACATTATATACGCTATTACAAAGTCCATAAGTCAAGACTTCTTCCGGCGAGCTTCCGGCGAACTTTCGGCGGTCTTCCGATAAACTCTCGGAAACCATTCTGCGGACTCCCAGCAAGCTCTTAAACTTCACGATTTGATCTTGGCGAGTTCCAACGAGCTTCTTCGGCAAGCTCCGATCTTTCTCGGCAAACTCTACGAACTTCCCACGAACCTTCCGGCGAGCTTCCAAAAAACCCTTCGGCAAGCTCCCTACTCATTCTCGGCTAGTTCCGGCAGCGTTCCCGACGATCCTTCGGACTTCCGTCGAACTCTTGAACTCCCAACGTTGGCTTCGTGCTTGACTCCGCACTTTGTTTTGCTTCATGTCTTCATCGTTATCGTAGTTAATCCTGCACTTGCAAGACAAAACTCTACTCCGATCTAGACAGTTATTATAACGCGAATCGACATTCCGTTGCCCGGCACGTCATTGGTTGGCGTTTCGTCCGATTCTTCAGCGCATCGTCCTCTCTTGCGGCTTGTTGCCCAATCGGCGGTTGACCTCCGCAACCCCGATATCCTTGGTGCAATTCCGCTCTCCTTAGCCCGATGCCCGACGTCTGAAGCCTTCTGCCGTCCAATATCTTGACGTGATCTCCTTCGGTGCAACGTCAATTCCTCCTGCGTTAACTGTCTAATTCTGATCGAGTAGACCTACATCACTCAAAATGCAGTTAAACATCTAAACACAATCAATTAGTTTCATCATCAAAATCCGAGATTCAACACTTCTTCCCATCTAGGGAAGTCCACTCTCATGCATGGATAGTTGAGGTTGGTCATAGAGCTTCTCCTCTCTTGGAAGTCATATCTTTGGGCTTGGTGCAATTGGGCAAAGCTCTCTCCTTGATGTGATTTCTTCGGGCTTAGTAGTCGGCCCAATCTGAGTTCGGTAAAGAGCGTCCCAATCTTATCCTCCATTCGTGCCTCGAAGGCTTCAAATTTAGTATTGAATACCTCCTTAGATATCATAGTATATGCCATCTAATATGTGATATCAAGATCTCTCTTTTGTTGTCGGGTTAAAGGTATGTATTGGTTGAGAGAGGTGATGGACGAAAGGGTTGGTAGATTGGTGGATGTAGGCTACGGTTTAGGCTTGTTTTGTGGCTATTTTGGGTGCAGGTTGAGGGTGTGGTTTGGTAGAGTTTTAGGGCTGTAGATAAAAGTTTTGGATCTGTGGTAGATGGTAGCAAAGATTTGGTAGAAATCAATGGAAGTTGCAGTAAGTATGTGCTGTCTTGTAAGAGTAGAATTGTCGTCGAAGAAACAACGGTTTCTCGACGTAATTCGCACCAAAAACGTGAGAGAATTGAGGAGGGAATTGATAGCAAAATCACAATTTATATGACAGCAAGGATATCTAATTTAATCAAGAAAATTTCGGTAGTATAACAGCAAGGAAATTGGTGCAAGTTGCAATTGCAGAATTCTCGTCGAGAAATTCCAGCAGGTTACGACGAAAATTTGCAGCAACACAAAATCGTTTTTAGAGATGAATTTCTTTATAGATCAATCTTAGATGGAAGCCAAGATGATCTATGAAGTGTATAAGAAATTTCATTCAAAAAAAGATTGCAAATAGATGCGTTAAGGCAACAATATGCGGCTGAAATTTTCTGCAGCACAGATTTTTAAGTATAGCAGATTAGACGTAAAAGATCAGTTGTTTATATTGAGAATTTTTTTATGAAACCAAAGGGAATTTGCTATTAGGAAATGTCAAAGATGTCATAAAAATTTCGTAGAGATTTGGATAGAAAAAACACAGTAGCAAGATCAAAAAGACGGTGCTATACGGTTGGAATTCTGCAATGTATCTTTCGTCGTAGAGATGAAAACTTTATGACGAAAAGTATATGCAGCAATATAGGAATAATTTTTTTGGGATTTTCAAATAAGGCTAACTAAATTGCAGCAGCAGTAAGGTAGAAAACCAGAACCTGTTGCAATTCACGGGGAGATCAAAGGATGATCCGTGGTGGTGGAGATGACGGTGGAATTTGACAACGATCTCTTAAGCAATTGTGGGAATTGCTTTGGGCGGTTGTGGAGGGTTGATGGATGGCTATGGAAGGGCAGCGAGACGCCAAGAACGCTGCTCTGATACCAGGTGGTAGAACCCTTGCAGATTCTAAACTTGGGGTTGATATCTTTAGGGGATCGGCCTCCTTGGAACTCTATAGGGGTTCCTCCCTCCAAGTTGCTGCTCAAAGGCTGCAGAAAAGATTCATCTATTGCTTGTGAAAAGAGGAGGAATACATGGCTATTTATAGGGTTTCTAAACCCTAACTCCTAAAAGGACTCCTACTCAAGACTCCTTCTAACCAACTCCTAACAGACTTCTAATCAAGACTCCTATTTCTTTACAACTCCTAATTTATCTCTAAGAAACAATCTCCTAACCCTAGCAGGCCTCTTCACATCTTTAATAGGGGTCGGCTTAGGTAGGTTTTACATGAATGTCCCTCTCAATTAGGACTCTCCTAGCTAGAGTCCTAACGTACACGTGCGACCTAGGCATCGGCCAGTGGGCTCCCCATCCGACCCGTCTTAAAACACGGACCAAGGAGTCTGACATGCGTGCGAGTCGACGGGTGCGGAAACCCGGAAGGCACAAGGAAGCTAACGGGCGGGAACCCTCTCGAGCAGTTGCACCGCCAACCGACCCCGATCTTCTATGAAGGGTTCGAGTTGGAGCATGCATGTCGGGACCCAAAAGATGGTGAACTATGCCTGAGCGAGGCGAAGCCAGAGGAAACTCTGGTGGAGGCCCGAAGCGATACTGACGTGCAAATCATTCGTCTGACTTGGGTATAGGGGCGAAAGACTAATCGAACCATCTAGTAGCTGGTTCCCTCCAAGTTTCCCTCGGGATAGCTGGAGCCCACGGCGAAGTTCTATCGGGTAAAGCCAATGATTAGAGGCATCGGGGGCATAACGCCGTCGACCTATTCTCAAACTTTAAATAGGTAGGACTGGCGCTGCGTTGTTGAGTCGCTGTCAGGAATCGGAGAGCTCCAAGTGGGCCTTTTTTTGGTAAGCAGAACTGGGCGATGTGGGATGAACCAAAGCCGGGTTCTGGTGCCCAACTGCGCTAACCCGGACACCACAAAGGGTGTTGGTCGATTAAGAGACAGGACGGTGGTCATGGAAGTCGAAATCCGCTAAGGAGTGTGTAACAACTCACTGCCGAATCAACTAGCCCCGAAAATGGATGGCGCCAAGCACGCCGACCCACACCCCGCCATCGGGCGAAAGCCAAGCCCCGGATGAGTAGGAGGGTGCGGCGGTCGCCAAGAAAACCCAGACGCGAGCAGCCGGGCGGCGGCCGGGTGCAGATCTTGGTGGTAGTAGCAAATATTCAAATGAGAACTTTGAAGGCAAGAGGGGAAAGGTTCCATGTGAACGACACTTGCACATGGGTTAGCCGATCCTAAGGGACGGGGAAGCCCATCCGAGCGTGTCTCCGCTGAAGCTTCGAAGGGAATCGGGTTAAAATTCCCAGCCGGGATGCGCGGCGGACTTAAACGTTAGGAAGTCCCGAGACGCCGGGCGGGGCTCCGGAAGAGTTATCTTTTTTCTGCTTAACGCCCGCCCACCTCGAAACGGCTCAGCCGGAGGTAGGGTCCAGCTGGTCGGAGGAAGAAGCGCCGCCGCGTCCACGGGCGTCCGGTCGCCCGGGCGGCCCTTGAAATTGAGGACCGAAAGTGCCGCCCGCCGCGGTCGTACTCGTACTCATAACCGCATCAGGTCTCCAAGGTCATGACCTCCCGCCCATGGAACAATGTAGGCAAGGGAAGTCGGCAAAACGGATCCGTAACCGGGAAAAGGATTGGCTCGAGGGCTGGGCACGGGGTCCCCCCAACCGTCGGTGGTCGGCGGACTGCTCCGAGCTACTCTCGCGACGAGAGCTGGTCGCCGCTGTCGGGCCGGGGATCGGACCGGGAATGGCCCCTCGGGGGCCTTTCCCGAAAGCGTCGAACAGCCGAACTCAAAACCGGTACCGGACAAGGGGAATCCATGTTTAATTAAAACAAAGCATTGCGATGGTCCCCCGGATGCTCACATAATGTGATTTCTGCCCTGCTATGAATGTCAAAGTGATGAAATTCAACCAAGCGCTGGTAAACAAGGAGTAACTATGACTCTCTTAAGGTGGCGAAATGCCTCGTCATCTAATTAGTGACGCGCATGAATGGATTAATGAGATTCCCATTGTCCCCGTCTACTATCCAACGTGAAACCACAACCAAGGGAACGGGCTTGGCAGAATCAGGGGGAAAGAATACCTGTTGAGCTTGACTCTAGTCCGACTTTTTGTGAAATGACTTGAGAGGTGTAGGATAAGTGGGAGCCGGTTCGCGGGCGGAAGTGAAATACCACTACTTTTAACGTTATATTACTTATTCCGTGAGTCGGATAGGGGCCCCCCCTCCTTTTGACCCAAGGCGCTGCCCGAAGGCCGATCGATCCGCGGAAGACATTGTTAGGTGGGGAGTTTTGGGGCGGCACATCTGTTAAAAGATAACGCAGGTTTCCTAAGATGAGCTCAACGAGAACAGAAAATCTCGTGTGGAACAAAAGGGTAAAAGCTCGTTTGATTCTGATTTCTAATCCTAATATGAACCGTGAAAGCGTGGCCTATCGATCCTTTAGACCTTCGGAATTTGAAGCTAGAGGTGTCGGAAAAAGTTACCACGGGATAATTGGCTTGTGGCAGCCAAGTGTTCATAGCGACGTTGTTTTTTGATCCTTCGATGTCGGCTCTTCCTATCTTTGTGAAGCATAATTCACCAAGTGTTGGATTGTTCACCCACCAATAGGGAACGTGAGCTGGGTTTAGACCGTCGTGAGACAAAGTTAGTTTTTTACCCTACCGATGATCGTGGTCGCGATAGTAATTCAACCTAGTGCGAGAGGCACCGTTGATTCACACAATTGGTCATCGCGCTTGGTTGAAAAGCCGCTGGCGCCGGTTACCGCGGTGTCGGATTATGACTGAACGCCTCTAAGTCAGAATCCTAGCTAGCAACCGGCGCTCGCCGTCGCCGCCTCCCGACCCCAGTAGGGGCCTTTGGCCCCTATGGGGCTCGTGTCACCGGTGTAGCCCTCGGTGGTATAGCCACGGCGGCCATCGGAAGTGAAATTCCGCACGGACGTTGGGTGAATCCATTGCAGGCGACTTAAATACGCGATGGGGCATTGTGGTGGTAGAGTGGCCTTGCTGCCACGATCCACTGAGATCCAGCCCTGCGTCGCATGGATTCGTCCCCCTCCCCAAATTCACTACCCTCCACGCCGACGAGGTTGAAAGCGATAGTCGAGCGGTCGAAATATCCGACGGGATGCATTGAACTTAGGGGCTGAGCTAAGCTGAGCTGAGATATCCAAGTGCGGCAGCAGCGCTCAGCAATCCAGGAGCCACCGCACATGGCGACCGAGTGTCTTTGATTCGATGAGGTGCTAGCAATGACGGAGCGGTCACTGCAGGATTCGACGAGGCACAAGGCGATGCAGGTCGATGGATGCACATGTCGTTACCGCTGTGCAGGCGCAAGCACCAACCAATGTGCCAATGGCCCGTCTGCAGAATTGCACTCGATGACAAACACGACAGCATCCCCCCACCGTCACATCATTACCTTGCCTCAATGCCCTCGCTTGCTTCACCCGCCTCGCAACGCAGCTCTGCTCAGATCTCAGCACCCTATTGGGTTTGGGTTCAGACAATACAATGAACCCAGCCAGGGACGCCGCTGCCTCTCGCTGTCCGCCCCGCCGCTCGCCCCTCTCCCCTCGCTCGCACAGCCAAAAATGGCCAGTTTTGGCCTCGGCCCTTTCTTGCGCCAGTTTTTGGGCAGTTCTTACGTGCTGCGGCGAACGACGTGAGCGGAGCATAACATCATTGAACGTAGCACCCTGGAACCCCCTGGGTGGCACAGGGGGGCTGGATGGGCCATTCGTATAGCAGTGACGGTGCTGCCTCTCGCTTCGCTCGCTGTCCGCCGCTCGCCGCTCGGTCGCTCAGCCAAAAATGGCCAGTTTTTGCCAGTTTTTGGGCAGTTCTTGCGTGCCGCGGCGAACGACATGAGCGGAGCAAAACGTCAGCCATCTCAGCACCCTGGAACCCCTCGGCTGGCATAGGGCTGGATGGGGCGTTCGTATAGCAGGGACGGTGCTGCCTCTCGCTTCGCTCGCTGTCCACCGCTCGCCGCTCGCTCGCTCAGCCAAAAAATGGCCAGTTTTGGCCCGTTTCTGGGCGGTTTTGGCCAGTTTTTGGGCAGTTCTTGCGTGCCGCGGCGAACGACATGAGCGGAGCAAAACGTCAGCCATCTCAACACCCTGGAACCCCCCGGGTGGCACAGGGCTGGATGGGGCGTTCGTATACCAGGGACGGTGCTGCCTCTCGCTTCGCTCGCTGTCCGCCGCTCGCCGCTCGGTCGCTCAGCCAAAAATGGCCAGTTTTGGCCCGTTTTTGGGCCGTTTTGGCCAGTTTTTGGGCAGTTCGTGCATGCCGTGGCGAACGACATGAGCAGAGCAAAACGTCAGTAATCTCAGCACCCTGGAACCCCCCGGGTGGCATAGGGCTGGATGGGGCGTTCGTATAGCAGGGACGGTGCTGCCTCCTTCATCGCTTTCGTTGTCCTCGCCGCTCGCCTTTCGCTTCGCTCAGCCAAAATGGCCAGTTTTTTGGCCAATTTTTTGGGCAGTTCTTATGTGCCAGCGCTTAACGACATGGCCGGAGCAAAACGTCAGCCATCTCAGCACCCGGAACCCGGGTGGCACAAGGCTGGATGGGGCGTTCGTATAGGGGGGCGGTGCTGCCTCTCGCTGGCCGCTGTCCTCCGCTTCGCGCTCTCCTTTCGCTTCGCTCCAAAAATGGCCAGTTTTGGCCTGTTTTGGGCAGATCTTGTTTGCCGCGGCGAACGGCGTGAGCGGAGCAAAACGTCAGCCATCTCAGCACCTGGAACCCCGGGTGGTACAGGTCTGGATGGGGCGTTCAGATAGTAGGGACGGTGCTGCCTTCGCCTTTCGCTGTCCGTCCGCCGCCACTTCTTTCGCTCAGCCAAAAATGGCCAATTTTGGATCATTTTTGGGCCGTTTTGGCCAGTTTTTGGGTAGTTCTTGCGTGCCGCGGTGAACGACATGAGCGGAGCAAAACGTCAGCCATCTCAGCATCTTGGAACCCCCCGGGAGGCACAGGGCTGGATGGGGCGTTCGTATAGCAGGGACGGTGCTGCCTCTCGCTTCGCTCGCTGTCTGCCGCTCGCCGCTCGCTCGCTCAACCAAAAAATGGCCTGTTTTGGCCCGTTTCTGGGCCGTTTTGGCCAGTTTTTGGGCAGTTCTTGTGTGCCGCGGCGAACGACATGAGCGGAGCAAAACGTCAGCCATCTCAGCACCCTGGAACCCCCAGGGTGGCACAGGGCAGGATGGGGCGTTCGTATACCAGGGACGACGCTGCCTCTCGCTTCGCTCGCTGTCCGCCGCTCGCCGCTCTATCGCTCAACCAAAAATGGCCAATTTTGGCCCATTTTTGGGCCGTTTTGGCCAGTTTTTGGGCAGTTCGTGCATGCCGCGGCTAACGATATGAGCGGATCAAAACATCAGCCATCTCAGCACCCTGGAACCCCCCGGGTGGCACAGGGCTGGATGGGGCGTTCGTATAGAAGGGACGCTGCTGCCTCTCGCTTCGCTCGCTGTCCTCCGCTCGCCGCTCGCTCGCTCAGCCAAAAATGGCTAGTTTTGGCCCATTTTTGGCCAGTTTTTGGGCAGTTCTTGCGTGCTTAACGACGCGAGCCGAGCAAAACGTCATCCATCTCAGCACCCTGGAACCCCCGGCGATTACAGGGGCTGGATGGGGCGTTCATATAGCAGGGACAGTGCTGCCTCTCGTTTAGCTCACTGTCCTCCGCTTCACCGCCGCCTTCATTTCGCTCAGCCAAAATGGCCAGTTTTGGCCCATTTTTGGCCATTTTGGCCAGTTTTTGGGCAGTTCTTGCCTGCGGCTTAACGACGTGAGCGTGAGCAAACGTCAGCCATCTCAGCACCTTTGGAACCCCGGGTGGCACAGGGCTGGATGGGGCGTTCAGATAGCAGGGACAGTGCTGCCTCTCCGCCGCTGTCTGTTGTCCGCCTTCGCTTCGATCAGCCAAAAATGGCCAGTTTTAGCCCGTTTTTGGGTCGTTTTGGCCAGTTTTCGGGCAGTTCTTGCGTGCCGCGGCGAATGACATGAGCGGAGCAAAACGGCAGCCATCTCAGCACCCTGGAACCCCCCGGGTGGCACAGGGCTAGATAGGGCGTTCCTATAGCAGGGACGGTGCTGCCTCTCACTTTGCTGCTGTCCTCCGCCGCCACTGCCTTTCTTCAGCCAAAAAATGGCCAGTTTTGGCCCTATTTTGGCCAGTTTTTGGGCAGTTCTTGCGCGTCGCGGTGAACGACATGGCGGAGCAAAACGTCAGCCATCTCAGCACCCTGGAACCCCCCGGGTAGCACAGGGCTGGATGGGGCGTTTGTATAGGAGGGACGGTGCTGCCTCTCGCTTCGCTCGCTGTCCTCCACTCGTCGCTCGCACGCTCAGCCAAAAATGGCCAGTTTTGGCCTGTTTTGGCCTGTTTTTGGGCAGTTCTTGCGTCCGCGGCGTACGATGTGAGCGGAGCAAAACGTCAGCCATCTCAGCACCCTTGAACCCCCCGGGTGGCACAGGGCTGGATGGGGCGTTCTTATAGCAGGGATGGTGCTGCCTCTCGGTTCGCTCGCCGTCCACCGCTCGCCGATCGCCGCTCGGTCGCTTAGCCAAAAATGGCCAGTTTTGGCCCGTTTTTGGGCCGTTTTGGCCAGTTTTTGGGCAGTTCTTGCGTGCAGCAGCGAATGACGTGAGCGGAGCAAAACATCAGCCATCTTAGCACCCTGGAACCCCCCGGGTGGTATAGGGCCGGATTGGGCGTTCGTATAGCAGGGACGGTGCTGCCTCTCGCTTCGCTCGTTGTCCGCCGCTCGCCGCTCGTTCGCTCAGCCAAAAATGGCCAGTTTTGGCCTGTTTTTGGGCTATTTTGGTCAGTTTTTGGGCAGTTCTTGCGTGCTGCGACGAACGACACGAGCGAAGCAAAACGTCAGCCAAAAATGGCCAGTTTTGGTCTGTTTTTGGCCGGTTTATGGGCCGTTTTTCCTTCGATTGAAATCTTCTTCTTCCTTGTGTGGCCAACAATGCGTTGATCTGTACTTCTTCGTGCACGGCGGTGTCTTGTCGTCGATTGCCTTGTTTGATCGGCCACTTGAGTCTTTGTTGCTCGTGGTTGGCGATGGGTTGTCCGATGGGATGACTATGTCGGCATGTGAGCGGTGATGGATTTGTATGCCGCGGTGGGCTCCCTGCTTTTGTGCAGTTGACCACCGACGTTGCAAGTCTATTTAATGGTACTCTGTTTGAAAGGAGATGTGTGTGTTGCCTATACAATCTACATAGTTCCTTTGGAAATAGACATTGTTTACCTCGCTTATCCACTTCTCATGTCCTATACGAATGAGGAGTGTCGATGTCCGTGCACCTTGTGTGTCCTCGAACGATGTCATGTCTCAGACCTCTCGTCTCGAGTGGCTCTAGTGTTCACGTTAGAGCTCTTGGATGCAGTGGATAAGAATGTACCATGGGTCTTTAGACTCTTGGCACATGATCGGTTGGCTTTCTTGGTCACCCTTCGACGGATGACAGCCTTCCCATCATTGCCCCCCTTTCCCTTGTGGTAATGGGTCGGCATGTTGGGCTTGGCATCGTAGAGGACGTGCTACCTGGTTGATCCTGCCAGTAGTCATATGCTTGTCTCAAAGATTAAGCCATGCATGTGTAAGTATGAACTATTTCAAACTGTGTAACTGCGAATGGCTCATTAAATCAGTTATAGTTTGTTTGATGGTACGTGCTACTCGGATAACCGTAGTATTTCTAGAGCTAATACGTGCAACAAACCCCGACTTCCAGAAGGGATGCATTTATTAGATAAAAGGCTGACGTGGGCTTTGCCCGCTGCTCCGATGATTCATGATAACTCGACGGATCGCACGGCCCTCGTGCCGGCGACGCATCATTCAAATTTCTGCCCTATCAACTTTCGATGGTAGGATAGGGGCCTACCATGGTGGTGACGGGTGACGGAGAATTTGGGTTCGATTCCAGAGAGGGAGCTTGAGAAACGGCTACCACATCCAAGGAAGGCAGCAAAGAAGGGTAGGTTGGAGGGCAAGTCTGGTGCCAACAGTTGCGGTAATTCCAGCTCCAATAACGTATATTTAAGTTGTTGCAGTTAAAAAGCTCGTGGTTGGACTTTGGGACGGGTCGGTCGGTCCGCCTCGCGGTGTGCACCGGTCGTCCCATCCCTTCTGTCGGCGATGCGTGCCTGGCCTTAACTGGCCGGGTCGTGCCTCCGGCGCTATTACTTTGAAGAAATTAGAGTGCTCAATGCAAGCCCACGCTCTGGATACATTAGCATGGGATAACATCATATGATTTAGGTCCTATTGTGTTGGCCTTCGGGATCGGAGTAATGATTAAGAGGGATAGTTGGGGGCATTCATATTTCATAGTCAGAGGTGAAATTCTTGGATTTATGAAAGACGAACCACTACGAAAGCATTTGCCAAGGATGTTTTCATTAATCAAGAACGAAAGTTGGGGGCTCTAAGACGATCAGATACCGTCCTAGTCTCAACCATAAACGATGCCGACCTGGGATCGGTGGATGTTGCTCTTAGGACTCCGCTGGCACCTTATGAGAAATCAAAGTCTTTGGGTTCCGGGGGGAGTATGGTCGCAAGGCTGAAACTTAAAGGAATTGACAGAAGGGCACCACCAAGAGTGGAGCCTGCGGCTTAATTTGACTCAACACGGGGAAACTTACCAGGTCCAGACATAGCAAGGATTGATAGACTAAGAGCTCTTTCTTGATTCTATGGGTGGTGGTGCATGGCCGTTCTTAGTTGGTGGAGCGATTTATCTGGTTAATTCCGATAATGAATGATACCTCAGCCTGCTAACTAGCTACGCGGAGGCATCCCTCCGCGGCCAGCTTCTTAGAGGGACTATGGCCATTTAGGCCACGGAAGTTTGAGGCAATAATAGGTTTGTGATGCCCTTAGATGTTCTGGGCCGCACGCGCGCTACACTGATGTATTCAATGAGTCTATAGCCTTGGCCGACAGGCCCAGGTAATCTTTGAAAATTTCATCGTGATGCGGATAGATCATTGCAATTGTTGGTCTTCAACGAGGAATTCCTAGTAAGCGCGAGTCATCAGCTCGCGTTGACTATGTCCATGCCCTTTGTACACACCACACGTCGCTCCTACCGATTGAATGGTCCGGTGACGTGTTCGGATCGAGGCGACGGGGCGGTTCGCCGCCTGCGACGTCGCGATAAGTCCACTGAACCTTATCATTTAGAGGAAGGAGAAGTCGTAACAAGGTTTCCGTAGGTGAACCTGCGGAATGATCATTATCGAGACCCACTGACGAGGACGACCGTGAATGCGTCAACAACGATTGCTCGCTGGGCTCGTCCCGACAACACCCCGAATGTCGGTCCGCCCTCGGGCGGGACGACCGAGGGGATGAACTACCGACCCCGGCGCAGATAGCGCCAAGGAACACGAACATCGAAGTCGGAGGGCCTAGCTGCATGCAGAAGGCTACAATTCCGATGGTGACCCCATTGGACGACTCTCGACAACAGATATCTCGGCTCTCGCATCGATGAAGAACGTAGCAAAATGCGATGCCTGGTGTGAATTGCAGAATCCCGTGAACCATCGAGTGTTTGAACGCAAGTTGCGCCCGAGGCCATCCGGCTAAGGGCACGCCCGCCAAGGCGTCCACGCTTTCGATGCTTCGTCGTTGCTCTGGGGGGGCGGGGCGAACGCGGAGGATGGCCCCCATGCTGGATGGTGCGGTTGGTCAAGAGCGGGCCGTCGATGGTTGTCGAACACGACGCGTGGTGGATGCCTTGTGCGAAGCCAGACGTCAGGCCGCCGGGACCCGGCGAGGCCTCGAGGACCCAATTCGTGGTGCGAGTCGATGCCACGGACCGCGACCCCAGGTCAGGTGGGGCTACCCGCTGAGTTTAACCATATAAATAAGCGGAGGAGAAGAAACTTACAAGGATTCCCTTTAGTAACGGCGAGCGAACCGGGATCAGCCCAGCTTGAGAATCGGGCGGCTGCGTCGTCTGAATTGTAGTCCGGAGAAGCGTCCTCGGCGACGGACCCGCCCAAGTCCCCTAGAAAGGGGCACCGGGGAGGGTGAGAGCCCCGTCCGCTCGGACCCGCCGCACCACGAGGCACTATCGACGAAGTCGGGTTGTTTGGGAATGCAGCCCCAATCGGGCGGCAAATTCGGCCAAAGGCTAAATATGGGCGAGAGACCGATAGCTTAACAAGTACCGCGAGGGAAAGATGAAAAGGACTTTGAAAAGAGAGTCAAAGAGTGCTTGAAATTGCCGGGAGGGAAGCGGATGGGGGGGCCGGCGATGCACCTTGGTCGGATGCGAACGGCGGTTAGCCGGTCCGCCCGCTCTTTCGGTGTGGATCGATGCGGGCTGCATCGATGGCGAAGCCCCGGACGGATCGTTCGTTCGAGGGGATACCTGGAAGATGCGGTCGAGGACATGATGCGCGCCATCGGCCCCCCGCTGAGGTACACGTGCGACCTAGGCATCGCCAGTGGGCTCCCAATCCGACAACCCGCCTTGAAACACGGACCAAGGAGCCCGACATGCGTGCGAAGTCGACGGGTGCAGAAAACCGGAAGGCACAAAGGAAGTTAACGGGCGGGAACCCTCTCGAGGGTTGCACCACCACGACCGATCTTTCTGTGAAGGGTTCGAGTTGGAGCCTGCATGTTGGGACCCGAAAGATGGTGAACTATGCCTGAGCGAGGCGAAGCCAGAGGAAACTCTGGTGGAGGCCCGAAGCGATACTGACGTGCAAATCGTTCGTCTGACTTGGGTATTGTAACATCCCTTATTTCTGAATTTTCGTATAAGTTTCTAGTTGTAATGTATGTATCTATTTTAAATTTGATAAAAAGTCAAAGTATGAATCTGAGAACATATTCGTAAGAGTTGGAGGATTTGTTAAAACAAAAATCTGAGGACCTATATGTAAACCCTGAGGACCTAATCGTAAATATGATAAATACAAGGACTAAACTGTAAAATATACAA